>JALJCO010014497.1:70000-150167 GCA_023101725.1 Atherinomorus stipes
TGGAGCACATCGGGGGCATCATGGAGATCCAGCTGGAGGAGAACCCCTGGAACTGCACCTGCGACCTCATCCCCCTCAAGTCCTGGCTGGACACCATCTCCGTCTTCGTGGGGGACATCGTGTGCGAGACGCCGTTCAGGCTGCACGGCAAAGACATCACTCAGCTGATCAAGCAGGACCTGTGTCCCCGCAGAAACGAGCGTGTGCACCCCCCCTCTGACTCCCACTTCCAGGGGGCGCTGCACCCCACCTTCCACCCCGCCGCCATCACCCCCACCCGTGCTCCCAAAGCATCCCGCCCCCCCAAAATGCGCTACCGGCCCACCCCCCGCCTGTCCAAGGACCGGCACGTGTTCGGGCCCATCATGGTGTACCAGACCCGGTCCCCTGTGCCCATGCTGTGCCCGGGCGTGTGCGTGTGCACGTCCCAGAACCCGGACAGCGGGCTGAACATCAACTGCCAGGAGCGCAAGCTGCAGAACATCAGCGAGCTCAACCCCAAACCGTCCTTCCCCAAGAAGCTGCACCTGACTGGGAACTACCTGCAGGCCGTGTACCGGACCGACCTGGCCGAGTACAGCTCGCTGGAGCTGCTCCACCTCGGCAACAACCGCATCGCCCGCATCCAGGAGGGCGCCTTCGAGAACCTCACCAACCTGCGCAGGCTGTATCTGAACGGGAACTACATCGAGTCCCTGTCCCAGTCCCTGTTCGCCGGGCTGCAGTCCCTGCAGTACCTGTACCTGGAGTACAACATCATCAAGGAGATCCTGCCGCAGACCTTCAACGCGCTGCACAACCTGCAGCTGCTGTTCCTGAACAACAACCTGCTGCGCGCGCTGCCCGACAACGTGTTCGGGGGCACCATGCTCACGCGCCTCAACCTGAGGAACAACCACTTCTCGCACCTGCCGGTGCAGGGCGTCCTGGACCAGCTGTCGGCCTTCATCCAGATCGACCTGCAGGAGAACCCCTGGGACTGCACCTGCCACATCGTGGCGCTCAAGAACTGGATGGAGCTGTCCAGCACCAGCGTGGTGGTCAACGAGATCACCTGCGACTCGCCGTCCAAGCACGCCGGCCGCCTGCTGCGCTCGCTGCGCAACGAGGCCATCTGCCCCGAGCCCAGCGAGGTGCCCCCACCCCAGTACGCCCCGCCCACAAAAACCCCCACCTTAATGAGTCCTGCCACGGAGGCCGCCACCCCCTCCTCTCACCCCTCCCCTTCCTCCTCCTCCTCCTCTTCTTTTAGCTCCGTCAGCCCGACGGAGTCGCTGGTCCACGCGCCGGAGCTGCACCCCGAGGTGCCGCTGTCCGTCCTGATCCTGGGGCTCCTGGTGGTCTTCATCCTCTCCGTCTGCTTCGGCGCAGGCCTCTTCGTCTTCGTCCTGAAACGGCGCAAGGGGGTGGAGCACATCCCCACGGGCACCAACAACCTGGACCTGAACTCCTTCCAGGTGCAGTACGGGTCCTACGCCCCCGAGCCGACCCAGGACAAGAGCTCCGAGAGCCACGTCTACAACTACATCCCCCCGCCGGTGGGCTCCATGTGCCAGAACCCCATCTACATGCAGAAGGACGGCGAGCAGGTGGCGTTCTACCGCAACCTGAAGGAGCTCAGCTTCGGGCCCCTGGACGGCAAGAAGGAGGACGTCCTGAGCCGCAGTCCGGGGGCCTACACCATCAGCACGCTGGATTTTATGGAGAAATCCCCCACCTCCTGCGGGCTCACCACCCCGCCGGAGGTGCTGTATCAGAACCTGGGGGAGAGGCCCAACAAGGAGCTCCCCAAGGCCGCCGGCGCCCCCCCTTTCACCTACAACTTCTGCACGTTGCCTAAGAGACCCTGCATCGTGCCCCCGTACGAGGCAGCCCGGCGGCACGTGGCCAACCAGGACCGGCTGTACGGGACACCCGGGAAATACGGGGGGCTGGAACGTCCCAACGAGCACCCGGCTCTGCTGCTGCCCGGGAAGCTAAAAGCAGAACCGGACTACCTGGAGGTTCTGGAGAAGCAGACTGCCATGAGCCAACTGTAGATAGCAGCCAATAATCACACGAACTGTAACCGTAGTCCTCTATTATCTGTGTTCACCCCACCGACGGACGGACAGACGCTCTCCTCCTTTCTCCTCCTTAGTTTTCTTGTCAGATGTATAAAGGATTATAAGAGGTATATTATTATGCAGTTCTATTTTTTCTTCTGGAAATATAAATTATTTCTTCTCCTTTTTGGAAATGAAGTTGTGAAAGACTCTGCAGGTGTTTCCTGGCAGGACTGAAGCTGTGACACAAATAAGACGGACATTCCTGTACATATAGTTGTGTTTCCGAGCAACGTGACAGATAGGATGCACGCGCAACCAGGGGGCAAGAAAACCCAGGAAAGCATTAAGAATCATGAGCAGACGTGTGTTTGCATGCACGATGAGACTTTTAATGCAGATGAGGTCATGATGACGCGAAAGTGACGAGGAAATATCATGTTAGAGTCCTGATATTCGTTCGGTTGCAGAAATCCAAATGTTAATGCATGTAAACAGTTACCATGGTGACAACAGGACAGTTGGAGTGTAAACTGTTACCATGGTGATAACAGGACAGTAGGAGTGACTGTCTTTAGAAACCCTCTGATAACTTCTGCAGGTTCAGATCCATGATTTATTTAGTCTTTCACCATGGTCACCGTGGTAACCATGGTCACCGTGTCAGATTAAACCACCGCGGTGGCAGAAATGATTCCCGTGTTGTAGTGGGGAGACTGGCACTGGAACAATACCAGTATCACGGCCGCGACCAGTTATTGATGAGTTCACGGCTGCATCCCAAAACTGTAACTGTGTGTGATACAGCCGTCCTCTGCTCACACGCGCTAAATAAAAGAAGAAGAAACTGATCGTGGAGCCGTTTACAGACATTCACGCTGCATAGCAACGCATCCCGGAGATTTAATACGAAGTACGGGGTCATAAATCAGAGTTTATACCGTTAGCTTGTTAGCAGTTAGCTAGTCTGTCTGCTGTCCACCAGGATTTCATCCACAATAAAGCAGAACGTTCCAGAAGCAGCGACACTCACTGACAGCAATGCAGGTGAGTCCCTCATGGCTGCCGCACACCAGAGCTGTCTGCTGGGCTAGAAGTCACAGAGGCCGTTTGCTCAGCAGATCGTCGCCCGGTCGCCTCATTTTGGGTGAGTTTTCTGCTTCATGAGGCGCTGAGGTGAAAATCAGACACGTTTGAAAAACTCACCGTGTGCACTCAACTTGAGCTCTGCTTAGCAAAAGTTCTAGCGACCAATCAAGACGCGTCTGCAGATCACATGATTTGCAGATGGTAGCTGGCGGCGACGTAGTCCGTTACATTTTAGAGGATAAATTAGTGGAAATACGTCCAGACTAGACCTGCTAATATGATGTTTCCAGATATCGTCTCTGTCTCAGTTTCATTCAGTTTTCTTACACGACTTCTTATTCTTTCCAGTTTAATGGCGGCTGGTGAACTCAAAGGTGCACTACCGCCACCAACTGGTATGATAGTACTATAGTACAGTACGTTGTAGTTGAACGGCCTCCGTGACTCAGCAGAAATCAGGCGACACGGCGACGATCTGCTGAGCGAACGGCCTCCGTGACTCAGCAGAAATCAGGCGACACGGCGACGATCTGCTGAGCGAACGGCCTCCATGACTCAGCAGAAATCAGGCGACACGGCGACGATCTGCTGAGCGAACGGCCTCCATGACTCAGCAGAAATCAGGCGACACGGCGACGATCTGCTGAGCGAACGGCCTCCATGACTCAGCAGAAATCAGGCGACACGGCGACGATCTGCTGAGCGAACGGCCTCCATGACTCAGCAGAAATCAGGCGACACGGCGAAGATCTGCTGAGCGAACGGCCTCCATGACTCAGCAGAAATCAGGCGACACGGCGACGATCTGCTGAGCGAACGGCCTCCATGACTCAGCAGAAATCAGGCGACACGGCGACGATCTGCTGAGCGAACGGCCTCCATGACTCAGCAGAAATCAGGCGACACGGCGACGATCTGCTGAGCGAACGGCCTCCATGACTCAGCAGAAATCTCTGGTGTTCCGCAGGTATAACAGCAGGAATCAGCTCCTTTCCAAACGTAGTGATGATGTCATCTTTGCCAGGTTTAATCCAGGCAAAGATGACATGTTTTTTTTATTCGGCATCAAAATACAGATTTATGAAATATGATTTAAAACACAACAATCTCTGTTGGTGTCGTCAGCTTACTTTACATTTTTATGAATGATTTGCGTGTTTGGTCGTAGACTGCAGTACAAACAGGATTTTGCCCCCTGGTTGCCTAGCAACTGCCACTGTTTGTTAACGGGAAACCATCTATTCAGGCTCCACAGATAAAGGAGGAGTGTGGAACCCGACGAGCGGCCGGTCCTACCACACGTACCCAGAAAGTGCCTTTGCACTCCACTCTGTTATCAGCGATGCTCTGCTACATGGAAACGTCCTTATTTGCTTTGCTTTGCTTTGGAATTGATGTATTTTAACGAATCCGACCTTTCTGTAAAATAGAAACCTTATTTGTCTGTTTTAGAAGAAGAGGGGTGGAAGCTGACAGAGCTGTGGGGGGGGCAGGACGTGTGATTTTGCTTTGATTATATCTGGAAATGTAAAACTTGCTATGGGAGCAATACACAGCGGCAAGATGGCGCCATTAAATTTTCACTGAAGCACTTTGTCAAGATCTGATCTGGAGGTGGATTCTGTCGAGTCTGCGTGCAAGTGTGAGTGTGTGATGGATGGACGGATGGACGGAGCTGCTGGGACGTGACGCAGCATCCACGGGAAGGTCTGCAGCCGTCCTGCTGTGAAAGCAACACTGGGGGAGGGGGTGTTAGCGTAGCAGTTAGCATGGTGGGAAGGACAATTAGAAGAAACTGTCTCAGTCTTTAAAGTGGACGTGGACGGAGGAAGCAGCGTCAGGATGCCTTCAGATCCTAGAATGTGTCCATGTCATCTCTGTGTCTCTGTCCAGCTGTGTGGACGGATGTCCTCTGTCTTTTGTCTCATGTGTCTTTCTGTCAATCTCTCCCTCCAATGGACCACAGCTGGTTTTGGTGTCTCTGTCCACGGTGCTGTAGCCTTGATGGCAGCAGAGACCTGCAAACGTCTGTCCACTCTGACAAAATCAGGTCTATCTTTGCTACAAGTTTCTCTCAGGTTTGTCTCTGCTGCAGGTTTGTCTCTCTAAAGGTTTGTCTCTGCTGTAGGTTTGTCTTTGCTGCAGGTTTGTCTCTGCTGCAGGTTTGTCTCTGCTGCAGGTTTGTCTCTGCTGCAGGTTTGTCTCTGCTGCAGGTTTGTCTCAGGTTTGTCTCTGCTGTAGGTTTGTCTCTGCCGCAGGTTTATCTCTGCTGGGTTGTCTCAGGTTTGTCTCTGCTGCAGGTTTGTCTCAGGTCTGTCTCTGCTGCAATTTTGTCTCAGGTCTGTCTCTGCTGTAGGTCTGTCTGCTGCAGGTTTGTCACAGGTTTGTCTCTGCTGTGGGTTTGTCTCAGGTTTGTCTCTGCTGCAGGTTTGTCTCAGGTTTGTCTCTGCTGCAGGTTTGTCTCAGGTCTGTCTCTGCTGCAGGTTTGTCTCAGGTTTGTCTCTGCTGCAGGTTTGTCTCAGGTTTGTCTCTGCTGCAGGTTTGTCTCAGGTTTGTCTCTGCTGCAGGTTTGTCTCAGGTTTGTCTCTGCTGCAGGTTTGTCTCAGGTTTGTCTCTGCTGCAGGTTTGTCTCAGGTTTGTCTCTGCTGCAGGTTTGTCTCAGGTTTGTCTCTGCTGCAGGTTTGTCTCAGGTTTGTCTCTGCTGCAGGTTTGTCACAGGTTTGTCTCTGCTGCAGGTTTGTCTCAGGTTTGTCTCTGCTGCAGGTTTGTCTCAGGTTTGTCTCTGCTGCAGGTTTGTCTCAGGTTTGTCTCTGCTGCAGGTTTGTCTCAGGTTTGTCTCTGCTGCAGGTTTGTCTCAGGTTTGTCTCTGCTGCAGGTTTGTCTCAGGTTTGTCTCTGCTGCAGGTTTGTCTCAGGTTTGTCTCTGCTGTAGGTCTGTCTCAGGTTTGTCTCTGCTGCAGGTTTGTCTCAGGTTTGTCTCTGCTGCAGGTTTGTCTCAGGTTTGTCTCTGCTGCAGGTTTGTCACAGGTTTGTCTCTGCTGCAGGTTTGTCTCTGCTGCAGGTTTGTCTCAGGTTTGTCTCTGCTGCAGGTTTGTCTCAGGTTTGTCTCTGCTGCAGGTTTGTCTCAGGTTTGTCTCTGCTGCAGGTTTGTCTCAGGTTTGTCTCTGCTGCAGGTTTGTCTCTGGGTTTGTCTCTGCTGCAGGTTTGTCTCAGGTTTGTCTCTGCTGCAGGTTTGTCTCAGGTCTGTCTCTGCTGCAGGTTTGTCTCAGGTTTGTCTCTGCTGCAGGTTTGTCTCAGGTTTGTCTCTGCTGCAGGTTTGTCTCAGGTTTGTCTCTGCTGCAGGTTTGTCTCAGGTTTGTCTCTGCTGCAGGTTTCTCTCAGGTTTGTCTCTGCTGTAGGTCTGTCTCAGGTTTGTCTCTGCTGCAGGTTTGTCTCAGGTTTGTGTCTGCTGCAGGTTTGTCTCAGGTTTGTCTCTGCTGCAGGTTTGTCACAGGTTTGTCTCTGCTGCAGGTTTGTCTCAGGTTTGTCTCTGCTGTAGGTCTGTCTCAGGTTTGTCTCTGCTGCAGGTTTGTCACAGGTTTGTCTCTGCTGCAGGTTTGTCTCAGGTTTGTCTCTGCTGCAGGTTTGTCTCAGGTTTGTCTCTGCTGCAGGTTTGTCTCAGGTTTGTCTCTGCTGCAGGTTTGTCTCAGGTTTGTCTCTGCTGCAGGTTTGTCTCAGGTTTGTCTCTGCTGCAGGTCTGTCTCAGGTCTGTCTCTGCTGCAGGTTTGTCAGGTTTGTCTCTGCTGCCAGGTTTGTCTCTGCTGCAGGTTTGTCTCAGGTTTGTCTCTGCTGCAGGTTTGTCCAGGTTTGTCTGCTGCAGGTTTGTCTCAGGTTTGTCTCTGCTGCAGGTTTGTCTCAGGTTTGTCTCTGCTGCAGGTTTGTCTCAGGTTTGTCTCTGCTGCAGGTTTGTCTCAGGTCTGTCTCTGCTGCAGGTTTGTCACAGGTCTGTCTCTGCTGCAGGTTTGTCACAGGTCTGTCTCTGCTGCAGGTTTGTCTCAGGTTTGTCTCTGCTGCAGGTTTGTCTCAGGTTTGTCTCTGCTGCAGGTTTGTCTCAGGTCTGTCTCTGCTGCAGGTTTGTTTCTGCTGCAGGTTTGTCTCAGGTTTGTCTCTGCTGCAGGTTTGTCTCAGGTTTGTCTCTGCTGCAGGTTTGTCACAGGTCTGTCTCTGCTGCAGGTTTGTCACAGGTTTGTCTCTGCTGCAGGTTTGTCTCAGGTTTGTCTCTGCTGCAGGTTTGTCACAGGTTTGTCTCTGCTGCAGGTTTGTCTCAGGTTTGTCTCTGCTGCAGGTTTGTCTCTGCTGCAGGTTTGTCTCTGCTGCAGGTTTGTCACAGGTTTGTCTCTGCTGCAGGTTTGTCTCAGGTTTGTCTCTGCTGCAATTTTTCTCAGGTTTGTCTCTGCTGCAGGTTTGTCTCAGGTCTGTCTCTGCTGCAGGTCTGTCTCTACTTCAGGTTTGTCTCTGCTGCAGGTTTGTCTCAGGTTCGTCTCTGCTGCAGGTCTGTCTCAGGTTCGATTTTGCTGCAGGTTTGTCTCAGGTCTGTCTCTGCTGTAGTTCTGTCTCTGCTGCAGGTTTGTCACAGGTTTGTCTCTGCTGCAGGTCTGTCTCTGCTGCAGTTCTGTCTCAGGTCTGTGTCTGCTTCAGGTTTTTCTCAGGTCTGTCTCTGCTGCAGGTCTGTCTCTACTTCAGGTTTGTCTCTGCTGCAGGTCCGTCTCAGGTTCGTCTCTGCTGCAGGTCCTTCTCAGGTCTGTCTCTGCTGCTGGTTTATCTAATGTTTGTCTCTGCTACAGGTCTGTCTCTGGTGTGTTTCTGCAGCAGGTCTGTCTCTGCTGCAGGTTGGTCTCAGGTCTGTCTCTGCTGCAGGTCTGTCTCAGGTTTGTCTCTGCTGCAGGTTTGTCTCAGGTTTGTCTCTGCTTCACGTCTTTCTCAGCTGCAGGTTTGTCTCTGCAGCAGGTCTGTCTCTGCAGCAGGTTTGTCTCTGCTGTTGGTCTGTCTCTGCTGCAGGTCTGTCTCTGCTGCAGTTCTGTCTCAGGTTTGTCTCTGCTGCATGTTTGTCTCAGGTTTGTCTCTGCTGCAGGTCTGTCTCAGGTTTGTCTCCGCTGCAGGTCTGTCTCAGGTTTGTCTCTGCTGCAGGTCTGTCTCAGGTTTGTCTCTGCTGCAGGTCTGTCTCAGGTCTGTCTCTGCTGCAGGTTTGTCTCAGGTTTGTCTCTGCTGCAGGTCTGTCTCAGGTCTGTCTGCTGCAGGTTTGTCTCAGATTTGTCTCTGCTGCAGGTCTGTCTCAGGTCTGTCTCTGCTGCAGGTTTGTCTCTACTGCAGGTCTGTCTCTGCTGCAGGTCTGTCTCAGGTCTGTCTCTGCTGCAGGTTTGTCTCAGGTTTGTCTCCGCTGCAGGTTTGTCTCAGGTTTGTCTCTGCTGCAGGTTTGTCTCCCAGGTTTGTCTCCGCTGCAGGTTTGTCTCAGGTTTTTTCTCTGCTGCAGGTTTGTCTCCGCTGCGTTCTCGGTTTTCTCTGCTGCAGGTTTGTCTCTGCTGCAGGTTTTTCTCTGCTGCAGGTTTGTCTCTGCTGCAGGTTGGTGTCAGGTTTGTCTCTGCTGCAGGTTTGTCTCTGCAGGTTTGTCTCTGCTGCAGGTCTGTCTCAGGTTTGTCTCTGCTGCAGGTTTGTCTCTGCTGCAGGTCTGTCTCAGGTTTTTTCTCTGCTGCAGGTTTGTCTCTGCTGCGGTTTGTTTTTTTCTCTGCTGCAGGTTTGCTCTGCTGTAGGTTTGGTAAATGTCTGTTTGGTTATCTTCTATGCAGATTCCCGGGTTCCCCGTGAGGAGACCAGGAATGAGCATTTTTGCTGTAACAGACGTCACATCGACATGACAGTCTGTACACGTCTGAGCTGAAACTAAATGTAAACTCCACCGATCCATGATGGCCACACATTCTCATCCATCATTTATCCATCATTCATCCAGCATTCATCCAGCATTTATCCGGCATTTATCCAGCATTTATCCAGCATTTATCCGGCATTCATCCAGCATTTATGCGGCATTTAGCCAGCATTTATCCAGCATTTATCCGGCATTCATCCAGCATTTATCCGGCGTTTAGCCAGCATTTATCCAGCATTTATCCATCATTTATCCGGCATTCATCCAGCATTTATCCGGCATTTATCCGGCATTTATCCAGCATTCATCCAGCATTTATCCGGCATTCATCCAGCATTTATCCGGCATTTATCCAGCATTTATCCGGCATTCATCCAGCATTTATCCAGCATTTATCCACCATTTATCCGGCATTTATCCAGCATTGATCCATCATTTATCCGGCATTCATCCAGCATTTATCCACCATTTATTCAGCATTTATCCAGCATTTATCCAGCATTCTTCCAGCATTTATCCGGCATTCATCCAGCATTTATCCAGCATTTATCCAGCATTCATCCATCATTTATCCGACCTTTTTCCAGCATTTATCCGGCATTTATCCAGCATTTATCCGGTCTTCTTCCAGCATTTTCCGGCATTCATCCAGCATTTATCCAGCATTCATCCATCATTTATCCGGCCTTCATCCAGCATTTATCCGACATTCATCCATCATTTATCCAGCCTTCATCCAGCATTTATCCGGCATTCATCCAGCATTTATCCAGCATTCATCCAGCCTTTATCCAGCATTTATCCAGCATTTATCCAGCATTTATCCGGCATTCATCCAGCATTTATACCTCATTTATCCAGCATTCATCCAGCATTTATCCAGCATTTATCCAGCATTTATCCATCATTTATCCAGCATTTATCCAGCATTTATCCAGCATTTATCCAGCATTCATCCAGCATTTATCCAGCATTTTTTCCAGCATTTATCCGGCATTCATCCAGCATTTATCCGGCATTTATCCAGCATTTATCCAGCATTGATCCATCATTTATCCGGCATTTATCCAGCATTTATCCATCATTTACCCAGCATTTATCAATCATTTTCCATCATTTATCTGTCATTCATCCAGCATTTATCCAGCATTCATCCAGCATTAATCCATTATTTATCCATCATTTATCCAGCATTCATCCAGCATCTATCCATCATTTATACGGCATTTATCCAGCATTTATCCGGCATTTATCCATCATTTATCCATCATTATCCGGCATTTAACTGGCATTTATCCAGCATTTATCCATCATTTATCTGGCATTCATCCATCATTTATCTGGCATTTATCCATCATTTATCCGGCATTCATCCAGCATTTATCTGGCACTTATCCATCATTTATCCATCATTTATCCAGCATTTATCCAGCATTTATCCAGCATCTATCCATCATTTATCCGGCATTCATCCGGCATTCATCCAGCATTTATCCCTCATTTATCCAGCATTCATCCATCATTTATCCGGCATTCATCCAGCATTTATCCATCATTTATCCATCATTTATCCAGCATTCATCCATTATTTATCTGGCAGTCATCCAGCATTTATCCAGCATTTATCCGAAATTTATCCAGCATTTTTCCAGCATTTATCCGGCATTAAGCCAGCATTGATCCATCATTTATCCTGCGTTTATCCGGCGTTCATCCAGCATTTATCCAGCATTCATCCAGCATTTATCCGGCATTCATCCAGCATTTATCCAGCATTTATCCACCATTTATCTGGCATTTATCCAGCATTGATCCATCATTTATCCGGCATTCATCCAGTATTTATCCACCATTTACCCAGCATTTATCCAGCATTTATCCAGCATTCATCCATCATTTATCCGACCTTCTTCCAGCATTTATCCGGCATTTATCCAGCATTTATCCGGCATTCTTCCAGCATTTATCCGGCATTTATCCAGCATTCATCCAGCATTCATCCATCAATTATCCACCATTTATCCAGCATTTATCCAGCATTTATCCGGCATTCATCCATCATTTATCCGGCCTTCTTCCAGCATTTATCCGGCATTTATCCAGCATTTATCCTGCATTCTTCCAGCATTTATCCAGCATACATCCAGCATACATCCATCATTTATCTGGCCTTCATCCAGCATTTATCCAGCATTTATCCAGCATTCATCCATCATTTATCCGGCATTCATCCCTCATTCATCCAGCATTCATCTACAGTCATCCAGCATTTATCCATCATTTATCCATCATTTTTCCGGCATTCATCCAGCATTTATTCATCATTTATCCATCATATATCCGGCATTTATCCATCATTTATCTGCCATTTATCCATCATTTATCCATCATTTATCCGGCATTCATCCAGCATTTATTCATCATTTATCCATCATTTATCCGGCATTCATCCAGCATTCATCCAGCATTTATCTGGCATTTATCCATCATTTATCTGGCATTTATCCGGCATTCATCCAGCATTTATCCATCATTTATCCATCATTTATCCGGCATTCATCCAGCATTCATCCAGCATTCATCCAGCATTTATCCATCATGACGTATTCCACGTCTGCATGGATCAGTGTGATGACGTGTGCTCCTGTTACACCAACAACACCCAGCTGCACGTGAAGCGGTCAGCACCGGCGACAGTTTCATCGCCCAGCAGACATCAGGAGGGCCCCCGCGCACGTCAGCAGCCGGTGAACGGCCCCCGCTGACATCAGCGCGCGTGTCGCAGTTTCCCTGCAAACTTTTGCAGCTTCAGTCGTTTCGTTTCCATCTCTTGAACGACGTTTCCCATCAGCCACAAAAATAACATGAGTCATCTTCATCTGCTCCCTCATCATCATCATCATCATCACACCTGCCGTCAGAGCCAGAACTGGGACACGGTTCTGTCTCCAGGTAAGCAGCTCCCTGATGCCTGCACAGGCCTGCTTTAATGTTCTGCAGCAGGAAAACAGCTCATTTACCCCCCCCCCCCCCCCAGCACAATGTGTGTGTGTGTGGGGGGGTCCGGTACCCTGCTCAGGTCTGAGCTGCTCAGCGGTGGTTTGTGGTGCAGAGGCAGCGGAGATGCTGCGGTAAGCAAAGCTGTGAATGCTGTCATGCTTCCTTTTTAACAAGCTTCACCATTTCAGCTGCTGCGTGAACGGTGTGTGCGTGTGCGTGTGCGTGTGTGTGTGTGTGTGTGTGTGTGTGTGTGTGGGGGGGGGGGGGGGTCTGAAGGGCTGTTCATTCCTCTTTTCTGAGAACGGAGTGATTTTCCTTCCTTCGGCACAATAGGTCCTCTGTGTCTTTTTAGTGGTGGTGAAGGAAAGAGAGAGAGAGGCAGCGCTCGCATGCATGCACACACTCCCGCGCACACACACACACCCACACACGCACACATGCACACACAGGGGACATAAGTGAGGCTTGTAACATGTGCAGCCTTGCACACCAATGAGGAAGCTTTCTCCCCAGAACACTCTCTTCTCTTATCTCACAGCCTTGGGACTTTTCTATGAGTATGTGTGTGTGTGTTGGTGTGGGGTGTGTGTGTGCGTGAGCGCGTGCGTGTGTGTGAGTGGCCGAGTATTTGCATTCATATATTCAAATCCAAATCAAGTGAATGTCAATAAGTCTGCAGAGGTGTTTTTTATTTCCCTCTACGATAAGATTCAGATGTATAAATGGTGTTTTCTACACACACATGCGCGCGCACACACACCTCTGAGGCTGTGATGGAGGCCTGCGGTAGATTGGTATTCCTGTGCTGTGGCTCTGTGCGTGGATAAGCGATTCAGAGATGACTTTGAAGCATAACGCTGCAGCTTCACCTGATGCCTAATAGATGTTTCAGACCGGTATTTGTCTACGTGCACGCTCTCTGACGTGTGTGTTTACGTGCACGCTCTCTGACTTGTTCGTGCGCGTACGTGGCATGCAGGACTGTAATTATTGTGCTGCCATCCATCTCCTCCCGGCCCGGTGCTGGCGTTGGTATCCCCTCAGTCAGTCTCAATGATGTCGTCATGGCGACCTGTCATGATGCTGAGATGTGTTCCCGCCGCCTCCGTGTCTCCATCTTCACCGCGCCCTCTCGGCTCCTTCGGCGGGTGGTGGGCAGGTCTTCACTTTTGGGCGTGTGGAAGAGAAATGAGCCGTCAGGTTTACTGGCCCCGGTTCTGATGAAAGTGCCCAGTTGTTCTGCAGATGAATCTTAGAGCAACAGCTGCAGGCAGACAGCTGCATCGTTTTTCTGCTGGTTCTTACAGAATGTGGACTGTGTGGCTCTGCTGTGAAAGCTCGTTGTGTAACACAGGGGCGTCCATCTCCGGTCCACAAGCGCCACAATCCTGCAGGTTTTCTATGTCTCCCTGCCCAAAAACACACCTGAATCAAATGAATGATTGCTGGTGCAGACCTTCATAGTTACATTCATTTTATTTGACTAAGCTGTGTTGGTGCAGGGAGGCATGAAAAACCTGCAGGCCAGCAGCCTCACTTACTGACTTTTGACACCCTGCTGTAACATGATCCTGCTAGAGATGGGCAGTCCAACCCCCTGGAATCAATTCAAGATACCAACGTGACAAATTATAGGATTCAATACTTTGAGTATCACAATACCACATGTAAAGATACAAAACATGAAATTAGGTTCCACTTCTGAGAATTTTAGACAATGAAATAAAGTTAAAACAGCAAGATTCTAGCTTCTGTGTCACATGATGGTGGTAGCCTATCAGATTCTAGCTTCTGTGTCACATGATGGTGGTAGCCTATCAGATTCTAGCCTCTGTATCACATGATGGTGGTAGCCTATCAGATTCTAGCTTCTGTGTCACATGATGGTGGTAGCCTATCAGATTCTAGCTTCTATATCACATGATGGTGGTAGCCAATCAGATTCTAGCTTCTGTGTCACATGATGGTGGTAGCCTATCAGATTCTAGCTTCTGTGTCACATGATGGTGGTAGCCTATCAGATTCTAGCTTCTGTGTCACATGATGGTGGTAGCCTATCAGATTCTAGCTTCTGTGTCACATGATGGTGGTAGCCTATCAGATTCTAGCTTCTGAGTCACATGATGGTGGTAGCCTATCAGATTCTAGCTTCTGTGTCACATGATGGTGGTAGCCTATCAGATTCTATCTTCTGTGTCACATGATGGTGGTAGCCTATCAGAGTCTAGGTTCTGAGTCACATGATGGTGGTAGCCTATCAGAGTCTAGCTTCTGTATCACATGATGGTGGTAGCCTATCAGATTCTAGCTTCTGTGTCACATGATGGTGGTAGCCTATCAGATTCTAGCTTCTGTATTACATGATGGTGGTAGCCTATCAGATTATAGCTTCTGTGTCACATGATGGTGGTAGCCTATCAGATTCTAGCTTCTGTGTCACGTGATGGTGGTAGCCTATCAGAGTCTAGCTTCTGAGTCACATGATGGTGGTAGGCTATCAGGTTCTAGCTTTTGTATCACATGATGGTGGTAGCCTATCAGATTCTAGCTTCTGTATCACATGATGGTGGTAGCCGATCAGAGTCTAGCTTCTGTATCACATGATGGTGGTAGCCTATCAGATTCTAGCTTCTGTATCACATGATGGTGGTAGCCTATCAGATTCTAGCTTCTGTGTCACATGATGGTGGTAGCCTATCAGAGTCTAGCTTCTGTATCACATGATGGTGGTAGCCTATCAGGTTCTAGCTTCTGTATCACATGATGGTGGTAGCCTATGAGATTCTAGCTTCTGTATAACATGATGGTGGTAGCCTATCAGAATCTAGCTTCTGTGTCACATGATGGTGGTAGCCTATCAGATTCTAGCTTCTGTGTCACATGATGGTGGTAGCCTATCAGATTCTAGCTTCTATATCACATGATGGTGGTAGCCTATCAGATTCTAGCTTCCGTGTCACATGATGGTGGTAGCCTATCAGATTCTAGCTTCTGTGTCACATGATGGTGGTAGCCTATGAGATTCTAGCTTCTGTATTACATGATGGTGGTAGCCTATCAGAATCTAGCTTCTGTATCACATGATGGTGATAGCCTATCAGATTCTAGCTTCTATATTACATGATGGTGGTAGCCTATGAGATTCTAGCTTCTGTGTCACATGATGGTGGTAGCCTATCAGATTCTAGCTTCTGTGTCACATGATGGCGGTAGCCTATCAGATTCTAGCTTCTATATCACATGATGGTGGTAGCCTATCAGATTCTAGCTTCCGTGTCACATGATGGTGGTAGCCTATCAGATTCTAGCTTCTGTGTCACATGATGGTGGTAGCCTATCAGATTCTAGCTTCTGTGTCACATGATGGTGGTAGCCTATCAGATTCTACCTCCTGTGTCACATGATGGTGGTAGCCTATCAGATTCTAGCTTCCGTGTCACTTGATGGTGGTAGCCTATCAGATTCTAGCTTCTGTGTCACATGATGGTGGTAGCCTATCAGGTTCTAGCTTCTGTCACATGATGGTGGTAGCCTATCAGATTCTAGCTTCTGTGTCACATGATGGTGGTAGCCTATCAGATTCTAGCTTCTGTGTCACATGATGGTGGTAGCCTATCAGATTCTACCTCCTGTGTCACATGATGGTGGTAGCCTATCAGATTCTAGCTTCCGTGTCACTTGATGGTGGTAGCCTATCAGATTCTAGCTTCTGTGTCACATGATGGTGGTAGCCTATCAGATTCTAGCTTCTGTCACATGATGGTGGTAGCCTATCAGATTCTAGCTCCTGTGTCACATGATGGTGGTAGCCTATCAGATTCTAGCTTCTGTGTCACATGATGGTGGTAGCCTATCAGATTCTAGCTCCTGTGTCACATGATGGTGGTAGCCTATCAGATTCTAGCTTCTGTATCACATGATGGTGGTAGCCTATCAGATTCTAGCTTCTGTGTCACATGATGGTGGTAGCCTATGAGATTCTAGCTTCTGTGTCACATGATGGTGGTAGCCTATCAGATTCTAGCTTCTGTATCACATGATGGTGGTAGCCTATGAGATTCTAGCTTCTGTGTCACATGATGGTGGTAGCCTATCAGATTCTAGCTTCTGTATCACATGATGGTGGTAGCCTATGAGATTCTAGCTTCTGTATCACATGATGGTGGTAGCCTATGAGATTCTAGCTTCTGAGTCACATGATGGTGGTAGCCTATGAGATTCTAGCTTCTGTGTCACATGATGGTGGTAGCCTATCAGATTCTAGCTTCTGTATCACATGATGGTGGTAGCCTATGAGATTCTAGCTTCTGTATCACATGATGGTGGTAGCCTATGAGATTCTAGCTTCTGAGTCACATGATGGTGGTAGCCTATGAGATTCTAGCTTCTGTGTCACATGATGGTGGTAGCCTATGAGATTCTAGCTTCTGTATCACATGATGGTGGTAGCCTATGAGATTCTAGCTTCTGTGTCACATGATGGTGGTAGCCTATCAGATTCTAGCTTCTGTATCACATGATGGTGGTAGCCTATGAGATTCTAGCTTCTGTGTCACATGATGGTGGTAGCCTATCAGATTCTAGCTTCTGTATCACATGAACGTGGCAGTAATTTACTTATTGATGTAATTTATTACGGCTTTAAAAGTATTTATTTCCCCCAAAAATAGTCACAGATGGAGGAATGCACATCATTGATCTTCAGGTAATGGGTACTCTATGGTTGCATGGTTGACGCTGAGTCCACGGGGATGAGGCGTTAACTGGTGCAGGGATGCTGGAACGTGAACTGAGCGCGCCCAGATGAGCCTACTCGGGATCCGAGGCACGCTCCACTCTGGTGGTCACATGTAATGAAGATGTAATCACCTCGTCCTCGTGTAATCACAGCCTTGCTTAAATATTAATGTTGCCATGATTGCTGCTGATTGGATTATTGATTATCAGGTTCAGGTGTGCAGCTGTGTTAACTGCTGCCTGGCACGTCTGTCTGCTGTAATGAGAACGAACGGTCTTCAGCCAGCATCTTTACATGAGTGGATTAACCCTTTTACCTCACTGCTGCAGGACTGATCAGAGTCCTGCTGGTCACATGTGGAAAAATACACATAAAATACATAACAGATATGCCTCTGTCAGGTTTATTCTCTAAATGTGTCCCACTGTAAAAAGAACGGCAAACATGTGGCATTCAGTCAGAAAATAATGGAGCTTGTGGAAAGTTTCAGTCAGTAAGAAGCAATTTAGAAGTAATGAGGATACACATTTAGATTTAGGAAAACATGGTAAGGATATACTTTTAGGTTTAGGAAAACAAACATGAGGCTGCACGTTTAGGTTATGATAATATTGTGAGGATACACATTTAGGTTTTGGAAAACTAAGATCATGAGGATACACATTTAGGTTGAGGAAAACCTAGTGAGGATGCATGTTACGGTTTTGGAAAACAAACATGGTGAAGATACATGTTTAAGTTTAGGAAAGCAAAATGAGTACAAATGTTTAGGATTAGGAAAGCATGGTGAGGATGTGCGTTTATGTTTTGAAAAAAACAAATGTAAAGATACACGTTCAGGTTTAGGAAACCAAACGTGAGGATACACGTTTAGGTTTATGATAACATGGTGAGGATACAAATTTAGGTTTAGCAAAACATGGTGAGGATACACGTTTAGGTTTTGGAAAACTAAGATCATGAGGATACACGTTTAGGTTTAGGAAAGCATAGTGAGGACAAATGTTAAGGTTTTGGAAAACAAACATGGTGAAGATTAGGGGTGTTCCCAAATAGTCGACGATTCGACGATTCGTTTCCAGGACTGAGCTTCGACTGTCAGTCTCTAAGTCGAATAGTCGCAACATGTGGTTACCAAGCAAACATCATACCATCGTGCAGGGGGGGGGGGGCTGAACGTTCGATTTTTACTCAATATTCTTTTGTTCTTTAAATAATTCATGTGACAGGTCTGTTAGCAGCCGAATAATTCTGTTACTGTAGCTGTGGGAATAAGGCAAAATGCGCCAGGCGGGTGGGTTTAAACTGCAGTCTGCCGGTGAGTCGCGCGCGCTGACCATTCAGCCAGAGACATGATGAAGGACCCTCAACTGTCACATCATCATCATCATCGTTGTAGCTTCTTCCACTGATTTACAGCATCAGTCTGTGAAGGTGGAAACAGTCTGACAGACAGAAACACTGCGTCTATTTTGTGCGTAATGCTGAAGATGGATGCGCCGGCGCTGCTGGAGGATCATTCGGATTGTATCAGGAAAGAACGCGTTTTTAAGAACCATGATGTCCTGAATCATGAAGCCTGCGGTGATGTCAGACTCCCTGAGCAGCGCTTTTATCTTTGTCCTGAACTGGACCGCCGTCTCGCTGCGTCAGCTGTTGAGCAGCTTCTTGTGAACGGGAGAGACCAGGAGAAGATGCTGAACCATCCAGCAAGTTGTGGAATAATCATGGCTGTGATGTTCTGCACATTTCCTCCACCTCCACCATCCAGAGGAGATTCTCCTGGCGGCTTCATTGTTAACGAAGTGAGGAGCGCAGCTGTCCTGTTCAGCGGCTTTCTGCTGCGCACTTTCTTTTACTTTCCGTTTTACATGGATATAACTTTGTACTTCGTGATGAGCCTATTTTTTGTTATTGTGTAATTTATTTATTCAGTGAAGGTTATTCTGTTGGAATTCCTCTTCATATGTTTGACATTTGGATCGTGCGCTGCGCTTACAGACTGTTACACCGTCAATGTTAACTGAAAGATAAAAATCTAATTAATGAATTGTTTCACACCAACATACCTTCTAATTTTCTTTTCTTTTAATATTTTTATAAGGATTCAAACGAGCAGACACGTTTTTCAGCCTAATCAGTGATATAGAAAAATGAAAGTTCACAGAGACGTCCTGTTGTCTTTTGCCGAGTGAAAAATCTAATTTATTTAATAAGGTGTTATAGCTCTTTCTCTGGAGCAGAAAAAGACGCAAATGAAATTATTGATCAATAAGGGGAAAAAAAAACAAACAAGATTCGACTATCATCGACAAATGGCGTGATCTGACGAATCCGGTTCGACTATAAAAATTCTTAGTCGGGGACACCCCTAGTGAAGATACACTTTGAGGTTGTGGAAAACATGTTGAGGATACACGTTTAGGTTTTGGAAAACAAATGTGGTGATGATACACTTAAAGGTTTAAGAAAAAAACAGGAGTAAACACGTTTAGGTTCAGGAGAACAAACAGGATACATGTTTAGGTTTAAAAAACGAACAGTGAGGATTCACGTCTATGTTTAAGAAAACAAAGTGGTAATGATACACGTTCAATTTAGGAAAACAAACATATGAGGAGACACGTTTAGGTTTAGGAAAACAAACATGAGGATACTCGTTTAGGATTTGAAAAACAAAAATCAGGATAAACATTTTAAGTTTAGGAAAAGAAATTGGTGATGATACACATTTAGGTTTAGGAAAACAAACATAAAGATACCTGTTTAGGTTTTGGAAAACAAACAGGTGTCTAATGGCACTCACCAGGCCGGCATTGTAAATAAGAATCTTGTTCTTGATGTCTTTGCCTGGTTAAGTAAAGGTTAAATGAATAAAAAAAATATATATAGGAGAAACAAATGTGGTGCGGATACACATTTAGGTTCAGGAAAACAAACATGTTGTGGAAACACATTTAGGTTTAGGTTTATGAAAACAAATTGGGCGAGGAAAGTTTCCAGTTCTGGTGGTGTCATGTGGACATTACCTGGCTGGCTCCAGAGTTTGGAGATCTGATCACCATGCTGATACTTTTACAACATATTTAACCAAAAAAAAAATATTCTGGTGAATGTGCACACAGGGATTCCTTGTGAATTCATACAACAAAAATGTCAGAATTTTCTGGTTTGAGCATCTGAGTTATGAAGATTTAATGTTTTCTTTGCTTGTTAGCATGTTTACTTTTGGACTTACCCCCTAAAAATAAATCATATGAAGTTTTTACTTTAGAAATGCCCCACTAAATTTTCCTTTTTTGTAAAGAAAACAGAAATCTGTTTTGGGTTAATGTGTATTAATTTAATTTCTGTCTGTTTGCTCACAGCTTTTCTGTCTTTTAGAGGGTCAACCCCCTGGGTAATTGATTCATCAATCAGCTGTAGAGAGGATGGTGTCGTGCATGACTGGTAACTGCAAAAGACAAAAAATCAAGTCATCTAAACCTTTTCTCCACCTGTGAGTGAGGTATGTCAGGTCCTTATCTGGAGATCTGTCAGACTGTGCAGAGAAGGTGACGACAGGAATGATTTTTGATTCAGGAACAGATTTCTGAAATACGTTCACTTCATGGCAAAGTTTCACATGAAGAAATGAGTGATGCGTTGAGTTGGTCTGTTCAGTGACGGGAAGACAAGTTCATTGTGATTAGATCCCCATAACGAGTCTTCCTGGGGTCCATCACCACAGTAAATACAAAGTATAAAAAATACAGGTATGTGCAATAAACAGGACAGACTAGAATATAATAAAAAGTGAAAATAGTAACCATCTAAGAATGATAAACTCTTTATCAGAAATCAGAGACATTCAAGAAGTGTTACCCCAAAAAAGATTTTAAAATGTCGCTGTGGCAATCTGGTCCACTGTTCACTGACAATATGCAAGCGGGTGGATGGATGGACGGATGGATGGACGGATGGATCAGAAAGTGCAAAACTGAAGAAATGTAAAAATAAAATGTGCAAAACACAATAAAATACAATATAGTAGCAGTGAACACAAACAGCAGTTGAAAAAGAAGCATCATTATCTTGATGTCATCATGAACATACAGTACATGCAATATGTCATTGGGTTCTGCAGCCTGGTGTCTTCTGGCTGGGTCAGGCCACAGAACCTCATCCTCGTAACAGTCCATGTCCTCCCTGACCAGACAGCAACTGTAACCTGGTCCATCATAGCTGCAAGCATCCCCCTGTGACATCAACGATCTATGTTGGATCTGATTTTGTCCCTGTCCACGTCCCCTTCCTCGACAACCTCTGCTACCACCTCTTATACAGTACATATTCTTTGTCTTTCTCTCTGATTTCTTCTATCCATTGCAAAACCTTGACCTCTGGCAGCTTCCTCAACTGGCTTAAACTGGTTCCTCATCATCAGCTAAAGGTGGAGTCAGTTTTGAGTCGTTATGTTCAGCTGTTGACAACTGTGCCTTAATTGTGATCAAAGTTGCACACTTTTATCATGTGTTCATCATTTTGTACAGCAAGGGCATCACAACACCAATGTGTTTGCAAGCTGTGTCCATTGGTGTGAACGTGCTCGGGGCTTTGATCACAAGGGGACTGATGTGATACCTTGGTTTAAGCTGCTGAAAATAATTGGGTCTTTAAGTGTGGTTGGGGTGAATGAACTAAGCTCATCCCTCATATCTCATCTCTTCCTCCACTTATTGTGTCTTATCTTTGCACTTTGACTTCTGTGTAAGTGGTTGGACAAAACCCCATGAAAACTTGGTTCAAATATTCTGGATTTTAGTAATGAGTTGTCTGAGGCAGGGTTTTTCAATCCTGGTCCTCAGGGACCTATGCCTTGCATGTATTCCAGGTTTCCAACTCCACCACACCTGAGTCAGATCAACTGAACTGCTTATCAAGTTCTTTGCAAGCAGCTAACGAGCCATTCATCTAAGTCATATGTTAAAGTAGAAAACAAGGTAGAAAACCTCAGGGGTCCCCGAGGACCAGGATTGGGAAACGCTGGTCTAAGGCCCAATATCAATTCTCCCACCCAGCCTGTCTCAGTCCTGGTAGGACAGAGGGGTAGGGGTGTCTCAGTCCTGTTAATGATGGTGGCTGAATGATGGTAGCTGATAGCATGCTGGTGGCTGATGACATGCTGGTGGCTGATTACGTGCTGGTGGCTGATTACGTGCTGTATGCATATGGACACATGTTTGCATCCCCTCCATGCATGGGGGTGCATTTGCTTGACATGCTCCATGCTTGGATTTTTTTTTCCTGCAGGAAGGGATTTAATTCCTTAAGAGGATTCTGTTTCCGAAGGACAGTCCTTGAAGAGAAGATGTGCTCTGCCTTTATTAAAAACGGCTGTTGGGGTGATATGTTTGTAGGTTGTGTTTTCCTGGCATGGCGCCCTGCTGCAGCTCAGAGGGAGACTCACCTACAGGATGTCACAAGGGTATTACAGGGTTGTATTTGGCAGAGATCAATCAGCTGCTCTTTGTTCTGCTATCTCCAGGCAGCGATGTTGAGTATATGATGCTGTCTGCAGCAGCTGATTCCCAGAGCGATAAGCAAGGTTTAGCTCGTCTGTGAAAAAGTTTTAAATGTCAGAGGTGCTCGAAGCAGTCAGGCAGATCCTGTTCCTCGCCGGTCTCGGGTCTCCACTTACCTCATTGTTTTCTTGCAGGATCCTGCAGGGTGAACTCACATTTCTGAAATGATCCTGATGATAGACTTTGAAGGAAAAAGTCTGAGAGTGAACACGGCTGATGTTTGTTCCTTGCAGTGGTGGTTTCAGCTGGAGCAGGAGGCTGAATTGGTTTCAGTTATTCTAGCTGGAACATGCCTCCTCACTCTGATCAAGGCTCTTGTACTTTCCCTGATCAGCCGGCAGAGTTGGATATCAGAGACGTGGAAGCTGGATGTATCTGTTTCAGGCCTACGAAGCCGTATGGCTGCCATCCAGATTGTTTTCGGTGTTAGGTGTAAGAAGTTGTCTGGCCAGTTGTGTCTGACTACATCTGCTGTGTGAGAGCAAGTATCATTACCACTAAACACTGTAGTATGCTGACACTGTGGAAAAACAGCTTTCTTTTCCTGCTCGGTTCTGTTTGCTTTACTCTGTAGAGGCTCATCCAACAGGATCCAGACCTGCACACTGCAGAGCGTTGGACGGACTCTTCCCCCAGATTCTTCCCTTCTGCTGGATGGTGAGCTGCATTTGGGATTACGTCCTCTGTCTCTAATCCTGGGTTTGCCAGAAGGTCAAAGGGGCTCCACTGAGCAAAAACACAGAGCTCTGCAGAGACAGGATAATCAATTACATGGAAAAGATGGTGGGAGAGAAGAAACTGGTGAAGATGTAAAGGCTGGGAAACAGAGATGCAGCAGGGTGGTGGAGGCCAGCGCTGAGGACGAAGGGAAAAGGCAGGGGGGAGAATCAATAGTCGTGGTTCAATAGGCCGATTGGACTTGCTTCTGCTGAAAGGGGTCTGTTCATGTGGAGGTCTCTTACTCCGTCAGTCAAAGGGGGGTTTTCCTCAGTGTTCGGTGACAGAGGGAGTATTTGTTCCAAAGCCAAGACGTGCTGAAGATGAAGACAAGCAAGGCGCCATGGAAACGAGGGAAGGACGGAAAAGGAGTGAAATGAAGAGATACTTGCTTGAGGCTGGTCCAGTCATGATGGATTTCGTCCCTATAACAGAGTTCGTAAGGTCTGCAGGTCTACACTGCTGAGGCAGATGGAAGGAACTGATGGAGGGACGTGTCTGACCTTCTCACATCTTTCCTTATTACTGATTCACCCGGTGAAACGTCCGGACTCTGGCCCGGTGAAACGTCGGGACTCTGACCCGGTGAAGCGTCCGGACTCTGACCCGGTGAAGCATCCGGACTCTGACCCGGTGAAACGTCGGGACTCTGGCCCGGTGAAACGTCGGGACTCTGACCCGGTGAAACGTCCGGACTCTGACCCGGTGAAGCGTCCGGACTCTGACCCGGTGAAACGTCCGGACTCTGACCCGGTGAAACGTCCGGACTCTGACCCGGTGAAACGTCCGGACTCTGACCCGGTGAAACGTCGGGACTCTGACCCGGTGAAATCAGAACCTGCTGGAAACTTCTTTCAGACTAAATTGGAGGTACAGCCTCTCCCTGTTATTAATCGGAGAGGTCTCTCGGTGTCTGGGGCCTACAGGTATTTGCCTTTCTGATTTTCCAGTGTTGTGGATCAGCGAGGATGGACATCCAGGTGGGAGGGCTGATGGTTAACCAGTGTAACGCTGGGTATCCTGTTTCATCCATCTTCTCTCAGATTCATTGGTTATCCGCAGTCAAGTTGTAAAAAAGTTTCAGGAGGGATGGAAAACGTCATTGGAGATTGTCTTTAATCTGCCTTGAATGTAAGAACCTTAGCTAACATCTTCACTCATTTTTGTTGCCTGACGAGTCCTGTTGGTGAAAACAATATAACCGCATGAAACTGGGGGACACCAAGTGATTTCAACTCAATGAGGTATTTTTGTGTAATTTGGGCTAAAATTGGCACTCAAGCAGTTTGTGATCGTCTATGAGCCAAAGGATTTGACTGAAAAGCCACAAGAGAACTCTTAAGCGAAATCATTGATTAACAGTAAACATTAACAAAGACCTGATCAACACCAGCCATGCATGATGGAACTGGTATTTGTCTGGAATGCCAGTTACCTACCAGAACTTCATGCCTAATGCAAAATAGGTTTTATTTAACAGCTTCTGTGTTCAAAATCCCACTTTTTGGCTTTTCTCGGCCAGAAATTGAGACTGGGGAAAGTTGCTGCTTTGCAGGAGAGACCCTAGGCTGCTTCCAAACCACCTTCACTTGGAATTTTTAAGATCAGACATGCTCAAGTTGAAAATCACCGTTTTAAGCTTTTCTCGTGGAGATATTGCGATTGGGGAAAGTAAGTTACCGTTTTACAGGGGAGACCACATGTTGCTTCCAAACCACTTTCCCTTCTTATTTTAGACACCAGCTACCCCCTTCAATTGGAATTTTTTAAATTGGATATTTAGAAGTAAAGTTATGAGCTTTACTTTCCAGCGGAGCTCAGGCAGGTATGTGTGTTTGCTGGTTTGCAGGCGATCCTGCTGGACAGAATAATTCTTCATTATGGGTAAAATATCTGAGACAAACCCTTGATTATTGTGAACAGTAAATATCTGTTCTACGTTTGTCAGGCTCATAAATCTGGGTTTAACGTGACTGAAAGACAAGTCCTGTGTTTTAGCGAGCTAGTTAACAAGAATCTCAGCTAGCTTGGAGGCTACACAACGCGCTGGACAAACCAGCTGTGTTGTTATTGTGCAACTTGTGGTGAGTTTAGTGACTTTTGTATAGATTGATCAAAAGTATTGATTGAGATTCCTGAGTCTTGAGTCATTGCTCATCTGTGATTATATGGCATTGTCCAGTTGCTCGTTTGGCCATGCCGACATTGCAGCGCAGTTATGTCGCTCTGCGCTGCTACTCCCTCTGGCATCGGGCAATCTACCAATCATGTTGCGTCATTGCATGTGTGCGTGCCCCTGTGCCCTCAGATTTTATTTCTTTTACTCAACATCCATACTACTTTCCGATAATGAAACAGTTATATGAGTATTGGTTATATTTCCAGGATTCACTGTAAAAAAAAAAAAAAAGGAGGGGATGGAGGATTTTAGTTTTACATGGGGGATGATTTTGATCTTTTTATTTCAGGTGGGCGCCATCCTCCCTCATCCCCCCTCAACTCGAGTACTGTTTATTATATTAAAAAGTCCACCTCTGCAGATTCTAGATATTTTGATCTAGACTTAACAATTTAAAATCAGAGGCTTAGATGAAGAAGAATCATTGGAGAGCTTCTTATGTCATACATTTTACAGCCACTTAATGAATTCTATGATCTCTGACTTTATTTACTTTCTGAATTTTGTCCCACTCAGCATTCAAAGTTTCTACGTAACTCACAGCTTCCTGCTGCACATACAGTGAAAACTGGACAATGAAACAAACGCACCCAGTAGTCCAGATTTAGCTGAGTCTCTCTGATATGATGATATGAAATCACAGGTTTGATCATCGTCCCGTAATTCATTCATTCAGTACAGTATTTGTTGAACGACTTCTGCCACCATACATTTTCATGTTTCAGTCCAAGGTCCAGAAATCAATATGAGATGAAATCACATCTGATCACTTCCATCCAGGTCAGATCACAGAAATCAGCTCACATCAGACGTTTAGATGAAACACGGACACGGACTGGTCATCATTCTGCTTGTTGAGCTTTACAATCTCTACCTGATGGGGCAGAAATGTCTATTTATAGACATTAAATCAGGATGAAGTGGAAACCTTCCTCCTGTTTAGTCTCACACCAGCTTTACTACTCATTCGTAGTAACTATGTTAGTACAGTCAGAATACCAGAGGCTGGGTTTCCACACTTTCCTCAGCAGATAACAGTCAGACAAAGAAGGAAGGAGGGATGGAAGGAAAGGAGCTGCTTTTTATTTCCCTTTAACTTAAAGTTGAAGTGGGAGATTTACTGGTCAGATAAATGATCGAACATTTCTGTGCTTTTATATTTGCAGTATAACATCAGAAATTACTTACAGTCTGGCTCTTTAAACATCATCCTCTGAAAACCCAGAAGAACAATAGTTATTTTTATTGTTGGAGGTCGCTGGATAATAAAAGGGAGTGGATGAAGAGCCACGCAGGGCCATATTTGATCGATGCCTCGGCCTCTGCTCACGCTTCACACACTTCTGCCTCTCTGAAGGCCAACACACTCCTTCCTGCACCGCTACAGGTGGGTTGAGTCATTCTCCACAATCCTGGAGTCTAAACTACTCACCGCAAGTACTCCTGGAGCCCGTGCCTCTAAACTACACACAGCGAGTATAGTTTGTTTTTATGAATGTCCAACTACAGCGTGGGGAGGTGCAGATGCATGGCCACGCCTCCGTCCATACACCTCCTCAGGAACCCTCCATGTCTCATCTCATCCTTGGAAACTGGTCTCTCCTCGGGAATGCTTCCTCAAGGACAGCAGATGCAGACTTCAGCCTGATCCATGATCCCGGATCCCTGATTCCTGATTCCTGATTCCTGATTCCTGATCCCTGATCCCTGATTCCTCATCCCTGATCCCTGATTCCTCATCCCTGATTCCTGATCCCTGATCCCTGATTCCTGATCCCTGATTCCTGATCCCTGATTCCTGATTCCTGATCCCTGATTCCTGATCCCTGATCCCTGATTCCTGATCCCTGATTCCTGATCCCTGATTCCTGATTCCTGATTCCTGATCCCTGATTCCTGATCACTGATCCCCTGATCCCAGAGCCCTGACCACTGATTCCTGATCCCTGATTCCTGATCCTTGATTCCTGGGGGGGGGAAGAAAATTCCTTGACTCTGATTCCTGATCCCTGATTCCTGATCCTTGATTCCTGATCCCTGACCTCTGACTCCTGATCCCTGATTCCTGACCGCTGATCCCTGACCTGGTCATAGACAGCCAAGGTCATTCCAAACGGTTGTATAGAGTGAAGGAGGGTCACCACTGGGATTATGCACTCCATCCATCCATGTATTAAAGATCCATCCATCCAAGCTTCCATCCATCCGCCCATCCGTCCGTCCGTTATAGACTCAGCTGTGGTGTCAGAGGACCTCTCCAGTCTCTAAACCATCTAAGCAGGAGAATCTTAAACAAAGCAGCATTTTTATTGAAGAGGAAAAAGTCAGATTTACTGAAGAATTAATGAGAAATTTTCAGAGAAAAAGCCAGAATGAAACCAAAGAGCAACACAAATACACATTTTAATAGAAAGCCACTCTGAAATTAATTCTGTTTGAGTTTCAGTTTGACATAAAAAGAAACTGTTGACATATTTTGAGTGAGCAAATTTGCATGAGCTCAGAAACCCATGCAATAAAGAGAATCTCACAACAGAGTCTGAGCCAGAGATGAATTTCCTCTTCAGACGTGCACACTTCCAGCTGGTTGCTCTTCAGTTTGCACTGATAGGGAGGGAAGGCCCTCAGAAGGCGACGTAAACATGATGTCTCTTCCAGGAAGTGGACAGTTTTGTGGCCAGTTAAACACAAAACGCTTCCTCTTCTTTTCTTTCCTATAAAAAAAATTATTAGAAATCATCTCAAAAAGATCCAGCCTGTGTGGCACGGACTACCATGACTATCCTGGACTACCATCATACTGAACTACCATGACTATCCTGGACTACCATCATACTGGACTACCATGACTATCCTGGACTACCATCATACTGAACTACCATGACTATCCTGGACTACCATTTGACTACCATGCTTCCTGACTACCATATCTGACTACCGTGTTCCTGGACTACCATATCTGGACTACCATGACTTCCTGGACTACCTCTGACTCCGTGATTTCCTGGACTTTATCTGGACTACCGGACTTCTGGACTACCATACACTGACTACCTGCTTCCGATTTCTGGCTACCATGACTATCCTGGACTACCATATACTGGACTACCATGATTCTGACTACCATCATACTGAACTACCGTGATTATCCTGGACTTCCATCATACTGGACTACCGTGACTATCCTGGACTACCATCACACTGAACTACCATGACTATCCTGGACTACCATCATACTGGACTACCATGACTATCCTGGACTACCATCATACTGAACTACCATGGCCGTGTCCCAAACCGCGCAGTTGAGCACTTCAAACACTGTTTTTGAGTGTGTAGTGCACACATGGTGTCATTGAAGCGACAATTTCAGTGCACTGAAAGTACCAGGATGTTCCCTAATCACGCCCAAAAATGCAGTGCAGAATGAAGCACACTACTCGCACTAAATGGACGCCATCTTGTTGATGTGGAGGAAGAGATGGGACTTTCAAACTGCCTTCAGAGCTGAATAATGGCGATGAATGACGCGGTGGCGACCCCTGCTGCATCGGAGGCGGTATTGTACTGATTTAAGTAACGTTTATGAAATGATTTAGACATAATCACTAATGTATATTGTGGCATGCTACCAAGCTGTTCACTCCCTGATGACAGTTGTGATCTGCTCGTGTGTTTGAGGCCGTGGTTATACCAGCTCAGAAGAGTTAGCTCTGGTTAGCAGGTATTGCTAGTCCGTCACTTCCTGTAAGTGCAGTGCTCTGTTTGGGTCAGCATTTAGCGACAATAGTGTGCACTATAGATGAAGTACAAAGTGCGCACTATGCCCTAAATTCCAGTGCACTCAGAAAAGTGCATGGATTGAGACACAGCCCATGACTATCCTGGACTACCATCATTCTGGACTACCATGACTATCCTGGACTACCATCATACTGGACTACCATTACTATCCTGGACAACCATGAAACTGGACTACCACGACTATCCTGGACTACCATCATACTGGACTACCATTACTATCCTGGACTACCATCACACTGGGCTTCCATGACTATCCTGGACTACCAACATACTGGACTACCATTAATATCCTGGACTACCATCATACTGGACTACCATTACTATCCTGGACTACCATCACACTGGGCTACCATCATATTGGACTACCATGACTATCCCGGACAACCATCATACTGAACTACCCTGACTATCCTGGACTACCATCATACTGGACAACCATCATACTGGACTACCATTACTATCCTGGACTACCATCACACTGGGCTACCATCATAGTGGACTACCATTACTATCCTGGACTACCATCATACTGGACTACCATGACTGTCCTGGACTACCATGATATTGAACTACCATCATACTGAACTACCATTACTACCCTGGACTACTATCATAGTGGATAACCATTACTATCCTGGACTACCACGACTGTCCTGGATTACTATGACTATCTTGGACTATCATGACTATCCTGGACTACCATCATACTGGACTACCATGACTATCCTGGAATGCCATCATAATGGACTACAATGACTATCCTGCACTACCATCATACTGGTCTACCATTACTATCCTAGACAACCATCACACTGAACTACCGTGACTATACTGGACTACCATCATATTGGACTACCATGACTATCCTGGACTACAATCATAATGGACTACAATGACTATCCTGGACTACCATCATACTGAACTACCATTACTGTCCTGGACAACCATCACACTGAACTACCGTGACTATCCTGGACTTTCATCATACTGGACTACCATGACTCTCCTGGACTACAGTCACACTGAACTACCATGACTATCCGAGACTACCATCATACTGGACTACCATGACTATCCTGGACTACCATCACACTGAACTACCATGGCCGTGTCCCAAACCGCGCAGTTGCGCACTTCAAACACTGTTTTTGAGTGTGTAGTGCACACATGGTGTCATTTAAGCGACAATTTCAGTGCACTGAAAGTACCAGGATGTTCCCTTATCACGCCCAAAAATGCAGTGCAGAATGAAGCACACTACTCGCACTAAATGGACGCCATCTTGTTGATGTGGAGGAAGAGGCGGGACTTTCAAACTGCCTTCAGAGCTGAATAATGGCGATGAATGACGCGGTGGCGACCCCTGCTGCATCGGAGGCGGTATTGTACTGATTTAAGTAACGTTTATGAAAAGATTTAGACATAATCACTAATGTATATTGTGGCATGCTACCAAGCTGTTCACTCCCTGATGACAGTTGTGATCTGCTCGTGTGTTTGAGGCCGTGGTTATACCAGCTCAGAAGAGTTAGCTCTGGTTAGCAGGTATTGCTAGTCCGTCACTTCCTGTAAGTGCAGTGCTCTGTTTGGGTCAGCATTTAGCAACAAAAGTGTGCACTATAGATGAAGTACAAAGTGCGCACTATGCCCTAAATTCCAGTGCACTCAGGAAAGTGCGTGGATTGAGACACAGCCCATGACTATCCTGGACTACCATCATACTGGACTACCATGACTATCCTGGACTACCATTATACTGGACTACCATTACTATCCTGACACCATGAAACTGGACTACCACGACTATCCTGGACTACCATCATACTGGACTACCATTACCATCACACTGGGCTACCATGACTATCCTGGACTACCATCATACTGGACTACCATTACTATCCTGGACTACCATCACACTGGACTACCATTACTATCCTGGACTACCATCACACTGGGCTACCATCATATTGGACGACCATGACTATCCTGGACAACCATCATACTGAACTACCCTGACTATCCTGGACTACCATCATACTGGACAACCATCATACTGGACTACCATTACTATCCTGGACTACCATCACACTGGGCTACCATCATATTGGACTACCATGACTATCCTGGACAACCATCATACTGAACTACCCTGACTATCCTGGACTACCATCATACTGGACAACCATCATACTGGACTACCATTACTATCCTGGACTACCATCACACTGGGCTACCATCATAGTGGACTACCATGACTATCCTGGACAACCATCATACTGAACTACCCTGACTATCCTGGACTACCATCATACTGGACAAACATCATACTGGACTACCATTACTATCCTGGACTACCAGCACACTGGGCTACCATCATAGTGGACTACCATTACTATTCTGGACTACCATCATACTGGACTACCATGACTGTCCTGGACTACCATGATATTGGTCTAACATCATACTGAACTACCATTACTACCCTGGACTACTATCATAGTGGATAACCATTACTATCCTGGACTATTATGACTGTCCTGGACTACTATGACTATCTTGGACTATCATGACTATCCTGGACTACCATCATACTAGACTACCATGACTGTCCTGAACTACCATCATACTGAACTACCATCATACTGGACTACCATCATACTGAACTACCTTGACCATCCTCGACTACCAACATACTGAACTAACATCGTACTGGATTACCATCACTAACCTGGACTACCATTATACTGAACTACCATGACTATCTTGGACTACCAACATACTGGACTACCATGACTGTCCAGGACTACGGTAACACTGAACTACCATGACCATACTGGACCACATGACCATACTGGACTACCATGACAAAACTGAAATACCATCACAATACTATACTACCATGTCTTTCCTTGACTACCATGACCATACTGGACTACCACGACCATCCTGGACCACCATGACCATACTGGACTACCATGACCGTACTGGACTACCATGACCATCCTGGACCACCATGACCATACTGGACTACCATGACCATCCTGGACCACCATGACCATACTGGACTACCATCACCATACTGGACTACCATCACCATATTTTACTACCATGACTTTTCTTGACTACCATGACCATACTGGACTACCATGACTATTCTGGACTACCATCATACTGAACTACCATCATACAGAACTACCATCATACTGAACTACCATGACTATCCTGGAATGCCATCATAATGGACTACAATGACTATCCTGCACTACCATCATACTGGTCTACCATTACTATCCTAGACAACCATCACACTGAACTACCGTGACTATACTGGACTTCCATCATAATGGACTACCATGACTATCCTGGACTACCATCATAATGGACTACAATGACTATCCTGGACTACCATCATACTGGACTACCATTACTATCCTGGACTACCATCACACTGGGCTACCATCATATTGGACTACCATGACTATCCTGGACTACCATCACACTGGGCTACCATCATATTGGACTACCATGACTATCCTGGACTACCATCACACTGGGCTACCATCATAGTGGACTACCATTACTATCCTGGACTACCATCATACTGGACTACCATGACTGTCCTGGACTACCATGATATTGGACTACCATCATACTGAACTACCATTACTACCCTGGACTACTATCATAGTGGATAACCATTACTATCCTGGACTACCATGACTGTCCTGGACTACTATGACTATCTTGGACTATCATGACTATCCTGGACTACCATCATACTGGACTACTATGACTGTCCTGAACTACCATCATACTGAACTACCATCATACTGAACTACCATCATACTGGACTACCATCATACTGAACTACCTTGACCATCCTCGACTACCAACATACTGAACTACCATCGTACTGGATTACCATTACTATCCTGGACTACCATCACACTGGGCTACCATCATATTGGACTACCATGACTATCCTGGACAACCATCATACTGAACTACCCTGACTATCCTGGACTACCATCATACTGGACAACCGTCATACTGGACTACCATTACTATCCTGGACTACCATCACACTGGGCTACCATCATAGTGGACTACCATTACTATCCTGGACAACCATCATACTGGACTACCATGACTGTCCTGGACTACCATGATATTGGACTACCATCATACTGAACTACCATTACTACCCTGGACTACTGTCATAGTGGATAATCATTACTATCTTGGACTATCATGACTATCCTGGACTACCATCATACTGGACTACCAAGACTGTCCTGAACTACCATCATATTGAACTACCATCATACTGAACTACCATCATACTGAACTACCATCATACTGGACTACCATCATACTGAACTACCTTGACCATCCTCGACTACCAACATACTCAACTACCATCGTACTGGATTACCATTACTAACCTGGACTACCATCATACTGAACTATCATGACTATCTTGGACTACCAACACACTGGACTACCATGACTGTCCTGGACTACGGTAACACTGAACTACCATGACCATACTGGACTACCATGACCATCCTGGACCACCATGACCATACTGGACTACCATCACCATACTGGACTACCATCACCATACTTTACTACCATGACTTTTCTTGACTACCATGACCATACTGGACTACCATGACTATTCTGGACTACCATCATACAGAACTACCATCATACTGAACTACCATGACTATCCTGGAATGCCATCATAATGGACTACAATGACTATCCTGCACTACCATCATACTGAACTACCATTACTGTCCTGGACAACCATCACACTGAACTACCGTGACTATCCTGGACTTTCATCATACTGGACTACCATGACTCTCCTGGACTACAGTCACACTGAACTACCATGACTATACTGGAGTACCATCATAATGGACTACCATGACTATCCCGAACTACCATCATAATGGACTACAATGACTATCCTGGGCTAACATCATACTGAACTACAATGACTATCCTGGACTACCATCATACTGAACTACCATCATACTGAACTACCATGACTATCCTGGAATACCATCATAATAGACTACAATGACTATCCTGGATTACCATCATACAGAACTACCATCATATTGAACTTCCATGACTATCCTGGAATACCATCATAATGGATTACATTGACTATCCTGCACCACCATCATACTGGTCTACCATTACTGTCCTGAACTACCTTCACACTGAACTACCGTGACTATCCTGGACTTTCATCATACTGGACTACCATGACTTTCCTGGACTACAGTCACACTGAACTACCATGACTACCCTGGACTACCATTATACTGGACTACCATGACCATATTGGACTGCCAGCATATGGACGACCATTACTATCCTTAGACTACGATGACTGAACTGGACTGTTATCATACTGGATTACCATGACAATCCTGTACTACCCTCATGCTGGACTATCATGACCGCAGTGGACTACCATGACCATCCTGGGCCACAATGGCCATACTGGACTACCATGACCATACTGGACTACCATGACTACCCTGGACTACCATCACAGTGGACTACCATTACTATTCTGACTATGATCATGCTGGACTACCATGACTGTCCTTGACTACCATGATATTGGACAACCATCACACTGAACTACCATGACTACCCTGGACTACCATCATAGTGGACTACCATTACTATCCTGGACTACCATCATACTGGACTACCATAACTGTCCTGGACTACCATCATACTGGACTACCATGACTATCCTGGACTACCAACATACTGGACTACCATGACCATACTGGACCACATGACCATACTGGACTACCATGACTATACTGAAATACTATCACAATACTATACTACCATGACTTTCCTTGACTACCATGACCATACTGGACCACCATGACCATACTGGACCACCATCACCATACTGGACTACCATCACCATACTATACTACCATGACTTTTATGACTACCATGACCATACTGGACTACCATGACTATCCTGGACGATCATCATACTGGACTATCATGACTCTCCTGGACTACAGTCACACTGAACTACTATGACCATCCTGGACCACTATGACCATACCGGCCTACCATGATCATTCTGGCCTACCATGACCATCCTGGACTATCATGACCATCCTGGGCTACCATGATCATTCTGGCCTACCATGACCATCCAGGACTACCATGACCATACTGGACTACTATGACCATACTGACCAACCATGATTATTCTGGCCTACCAGGACCATCCTGGACTACCATGACCATACTGGACTACCATGACCATAATAGTGCTCCATTATTTCACAAGCTTCCTCCCAAGCTGGCATGTTTGAATCTAAACCTGGTCAGGATGCAACTGTGGCCATCTCCCATTCCACTGAGGCCGCTGTCCATCTGGAGTCCAGTCACCTTCAGAGGTCAGCAAGCAGGGCAAGGAAAGACGACTGGAGCATTCTCGTCACCAAATAACTCCAGAAAATCCAAGGATGATGAAGGAGACCCACAAGTAGTTTTTCAGCTTCTTTTACTGCCACATGGCACTTGGGATGTCTATGGTGCTGCACACCATGTCCACAGGTTTCAAATCAAATCAAATCAAATCAAAGATACTTTATTGATCCCTGAGGGGAAATTCATGTTTCAGTACAACCCGTCCAAGACACACAAACAAAAGAACATAACAAGACAGGATCAGGCAGACCATGGTCATGCAGCCCCTCACAGGGCGCACCTTTGCAGAGAGAAGACGGTAACATGAGGAGAGGTGGGTAGGTGGTAAAAACGGAGGTCTCCGAACTCTCCAAATACACAGGTGAAGACCTTGGAGACAAAAAAAAAAAAAACACACCAATACAGAGAAGCACAAACTCAGGCAATCACAACATGGAAGACACATGGTGGGCAGGAAGAGAGGGTCCCCCCCCCCCAGACAGTTTGAAACGTATAGATAGATATGTACATGCATATATGTATATGTATGCGTTTTATTTATTCTTTTATTGTCATTTGTAATTGAAACCCTTTAAACCTGACACAATAGTTCATCAATAAATTAATGAATGAATTAATAAATGATTCATGCATTAATAAATCATTATTAATCCTTTGATTATTAATTCATTATTAATTCACAAAAGAGAGAAAGGGCATTAAAAGGGAAGAAAAAGTGAATAAATAATGTCAGAACTGTACATAAAGGCTCATACACCAGTGATTTCAGAACTTTGACTCCAGATTGGATCAAGTGAATAAAGTTTGACTTTATTTATCTGAGTTGAAATGATCTTGGTTCAATAAATGTTATTCAAATCAAGTTTTATGTCCAGTTTGTCTTCATTATTCCGTTAGCCATGTAAGTGCTTATTGTGAAATGTTATTTTATCTTTGATTGGTCTGACGTGATTAAAATGAGATCTGAGGAGTCTCCCCTTCATTCTGACAGCAGCCGTCTGAACTGTGGTCCGACCCAATATGGCCGCCCTATAGGCATTGTCGGCCTTGCGGCCAGCAGCGTCCAATGGGGCATCTACGTATTAATGTCTATGTGCAGCACAGACAAAAGACAGTCACATGACCTGGACTTCCTGCCTGCTAAAATCCTCCAGAGCTCCCTGGAGGAACAGGAAGTCTCAGATACTACGAGCTGCGTCCAAATCCAGGGGCTAGGTCCTTTGAAGGGCATGTCTAACCTGGTCTATGTAAGCCGGGTCTCCCTTAGACCGTGTAGGTGGAAGTGACAGGCTATCAAATTCGGACGGTCTAGCCTCCTCAGCATATCTCTTGCTGCCTAGCAACTTTGTTGGTGCTAAGCCGAAGCAGAATGGAGAGAAAAGTTCACAAGATTTCAAGAGTCTCATGTTAAGTTTAGCTGATTTCATGGAGAACAGCAAATGAAAGACTGTAATATCAACTTGTACACAATAATAAAATCATATAGAGAGTACATTTTATTCATTTTAAAAGAACAGAAGCTAGACTTTGGATTGGATGGGGGTGTGGGTGGGGGGGGGGCGCCTGTAAGTTTTTAGGTGTGGTGTGTGTGTGTGTGTGTGCATGAGTGCATGCTAGTAAGACATGATCAGATGTGCATTCTAACTTGTTTTGTTCTTGTTTTATTAAGTCTTTACAAATGGCCTTTTTGACATATCAACAGTGTTTTTTATGTAAAGCACTTTGTTACTTCATATATTATGAAAAGTGCTTTATAAATAAAATTTGATTTGATGTAATAAATAAAATGAAAATGTCCCCTAAATTTGGACACATGTGCTGTAGAATGTCCTGTTCTGCCCACAATGCACCCTGGGATTGGATTTGCCACGAAGGATACATCAGGCCTTCCTGAAAATCTAGGGAAGCGGTCTTCAGCGGTCTTTAGATCTGGAAGGTCGTACCCCTCAAATCTGGACACAGCCGTCGTATCAGGATCAGATGTGGGACCGCTCCTCCACAGGACGATCTTCGTTCTGTCAGGCGTCTGGATCAGCCCGTCTTGGTCCGTAGAGCATCTGGACAGATTCCCACAGTTCCCCGACTGAAACACAAGCTCGGAAACTCAGAGATGCCACTGAAAATGTTGGCATCAACAAGCGTCTAGCTTCTGCTTCTGCCTCCAGGCTACGCCCCGCCCACTGAGATCCTCACAGTGTTTGCAGACACTGAAGCAGGCCCGATTATACTGTATATTCATATAGAGTCATTCATATATATATATATATATATACACTGTGTATATATATATATATATATATATATATATTTGGCTGTTCCTAGGAAGATAAAAGTTTCTCCAGGCTTCTACATGAAGCTGAAACTGAAACTATGACATGCTAGTCATACAGCACAGATGAAATTACAGTCCTCTCAAACCCCAGGTGAAGATAATAAAATATTATAAACTATCCACAATTTTCCTGAGGCGGTCGCTGGGCGGCACCATTATCAGCAGTTATGGGCGAAACTTGTGGTGCGCACAGGAAGTATCAGTTTAGTCGGGTAAAGGTTGGAGCGGGTCGCGGAGAATCGTGTTGACATTTGCGTCTGGGTGAAGCGAAAGGATAACTTTAGCTATAGGGGATTATCGCACTTCCGTGTTCCGCCTTCCAGAACGTGAAACACCTAGCCGGTTCTCTTCCGGTCCAGTTCAATGTCCCTGCTCTGTTCCACTTTGTCAATTGAATAAACGCCAACCCTACTTAAATTTTCATGGATTCCCGACTGAAGTGAGACTAAGGAAGAAGTGGATCAAAGCGATTCGCTGGAGTGAAGGGCCGAACTTTATAATAAAACAACGTTGCACGTTTGTCTGTAGCTGGCACTTCAATGATGCTAACAGCTGGCGTTAGCAGGCTAGCGTTAGCAGGCTAGCGTTTGCTGAAGTGTCTAACTTTGTGCGTCGTAAAACACACAAGCATCTGAAAATCGGGTCTGGGATGGGAGCTCTGTAGGGGAACACAGGTCCACACAGGACGTCTTCTCCCACAACCATCACAGACCCTACTTTACTGCTGCGGAGGTTCTGGGTTCGTTCCACTTCAGCTCTCTGCAGCAACCCAGCAGGAATAAACAGATTGAGGTCCTGGAGTCCTGCATCCTCCGCCGACAGAACCTAGTCCTCATCAGTTTCACCTCTCACTGATGCTAGCTCTGATTTTCTGACGGGACTTCCATGTGATGCTTACAGTCATAAATCCATTTTGGTGTTTTTAATCAGCTTCAAGATTATTTTAAACAGCTGGTGTTTCATACTGTAATAAACTAATGTTCACAAACCTGGACAGGCTGATAACCTACTGCAGCCACAAAGCAACACAAACGTGTTGCAGCCACAAGTTATCCACTCAGATAAATGTGAATCCTCTTCATAATCGGGATTTGTTTTATTCAAAGACACTGGACTTATTGTGCATCCATTACTTTCCTCATACCACCTTTTCATTCCCTCCTCATATTATCCACAACCACCCAAACCCTCAATCATAATCATGTGGCAGTTGACGGTCCTGTCACTATGCCTGCGATTGATCATGCGTCCTGGCTACTTGGCCACAGAGATGTCCCTTTGGCTGAGTGGTCAGCGTGCATGACTTTCACTCGGGAGTCTGGGGATCAAATCCTACCTGGGCCCTCTGTTGCGTACCTTGCCACAATAATAATTATGATCATAACAAAAATAACAATGATAATAACAGTACAGTGCATTTATATGTGCCTTTCAGACCCTCAACACATATTCATAAACAATTAGAAGGAATAAAAATAATAAAAGGAAGTGAGAATCCAGCGTAGACGTGAATTTAATGAACCAGCTCCTGAGGAAGGGTGGCAGTGATGGGATGTTGAAGTCATTTCTACTACAGTTCAGTACAAGTTTATGAAATTACAGTCAACAACATGTCATCTGAAATTAGATAACTTGATCAGGTCTGCACAACCTTCAGTAACTTTTATCCAAATAAAGACAAATGCAGTGAGATCCTCCATCCCTGCAGTCTTCACGTTGGTGAACTTGTCCAGCTGAGCTGCTGCTCAGTCATCCCTGATGACTCAGCAGTTCTGGTCTGATCAGGAAGTCAGACGTAGACAGACACAGTCGATCGCAACGAGCCTGCTGGAGCTTCGTGGCTCCTCATGCTTTGCATAGCATCACCACCACAATCCATGGCGCTGATTATGTAACGAAAGATGTTAGCATAGGTTATCCACAGTCACTTCTGTATCTCATCCTCCCGATCTGTCACAGACGAGGGAAGGAGCAACGATATTTCACTCCGTGATGCTGTTTTGTTGTGTGCTCCCATCTCCCCATCATGCTTTAAGTAAAGAACCGAGCCACAGAAATTAACCTTTTAAAATATAATATTGTTATGTAAATACCTGGGCTCGAAAGGTACTTCTGCTAAAACCGGATGTTTCACCCATAGTTTTTGGCCACGCCCGCAACCCGGAAGTAGCGCCAGGAAAACCATGGATAAGATAAAAATCTAGGAATCTGCTTGGATAACCTTGAAATCTAAACATGAAACCTAAGTTTAAATACTAAAGATTACAAATTTACAAATGGGTTAACAGTAGACAACGTGAACGGTATTACAATCCTAATGTAGGAAGTAGTGCAGATATTCCAGAGCAATGATGATGTGAACATGTAACTGTAGCATGTAACGGTAAAGTTTGACGTGACAACAGAAGCAGTGCATGATGGGGGGCGGTTTCTGCAGGTCCAAGTGTGCGTGTGCACCTGCATGCTCCTCTGCTGTATTCCTGCCTGCTGTAAACGGTCGGGACCTCTGACAGCCATGAGTGTGTTGGTGTGTTCACAGCTGCACAAGTGTGTGACATTTACCAGTTTTGACAAGCAGTCGGTGCAGCTGGACCTGTGGGAATATTACAAGTCAATCTCTCAATACAACACCCACAATCCCCTGCAGCTAAACGCAGGATGTGCACGCAGGAGGGCTCCAGATTGGAATGCTGTGGGTCTGAGGTGATGTATGGAGGATAACGAGGTGTGTTTCCATCCCTGCAGAATGTTTTACATGATCTTCTCTCAGTGCTTCTGCTTTCTTACCAGCCTGGATGCTTCACTGCGGCCATTTTGGAATAAAACTGCAGTCAGCACAGGTGCTGGTGATGACATTAATGAGGCGGCTGCTCTATTTAGCTCCAGAGCTTCACTAATGTGGTTATTAATACCTGTGTTGACCCGTTGTTTTAAGGCAGAACGGCGGCTGTGGAAAGGTCAGATCTTCATGTTGGTGTAACGTGTTTGAATCTCTGAGGAGCATTTTCCTCTGATCTGATGTGAAGCTGCGCGTTCACCCTCAGACTGCTGGGAGTCTCCTGCAGAGCTGATACAGAGATGGAGATCTGCAGTTTTAATGTGCTCATTTTCATACATAATCTGACATGCTGGTAATGGTTTTGCACTAAAACAGCATTTTCATTTGAGGTTTTAACTCCAGGTAAATGAGTCATAAATATTTATCAGAAATGAGTCCTGGCTGCTCTGAGATGGTTGTCTGGGTCTGGGTTGTCCCTGCTGATCTCAGAGCAGGAACCTGTCTGCCTGTGGAACCAGCTCATCCTAAACAGCTTTCTGATCTGGAACATGGTAAAAGTACATGTTCTAACGTTCTCCCACCAGCTGCAGACTGATGCAGGTTTCTGGTCAGTTCTCGTCTGAATGGACTAGATTTTGCATCTAGACCTGATCCAGGGTGCTCAGAGGTCCCTTTTCCTCCTAAAATCTTCAGTTATGTGCTCGGCTTCTTGTTCATCACTGATACTCCCCACAGCAGCAGAGTAATCAGAGTATTTCTGCAGTGTAATTCTGCAGAGTAGCCAGAGTATTGTTGAAGAGTAATCAGAGCATTTCTGCAAAGTATTTCTACAGAGTAATCAGAGAATTGTTGAAGAGTAATCAGAGTATTTCTACAGCGTAACCAGAGTATTGTTGAAGAGTAATCAGAGCATTTCTGCAAAGTATTTCTACAGAGTAATCAGAGAATTGTTGAAGAGTAATCAGAGCATTTCTGCAAAGTATTTCTACAGAGTAATCAGAGAATTGTTGAAGAGTAATCAGAGTATTTCTACAGCGTAACCAGAGTATTGTTGAAGAGTAATCAGAGCATTTCTGCAAAGTATTTCTACAGAGTAATCAGAGAATTGTTGAAGAGTAATCAGAGTATTTCTACAGAGTAACAAGAGTATTGTTGAAGAGTAATCAGAGCATTTCTGCAGAGTATTTCTACAGAGTAGTCAGAGTATTTCTACGGAGTAACCAGAGTATTGTTGGAGAGTAACCAGAGTATTTCTAAAGAGTAATCAGAGTATTTCTACAGAGTAATCAGAGTATTTCTACGGAGTAACCAAAGTATTGTTGGAGAGTAACCAGAGTATTTCTGAAGAGTAATCAGAGTATTTCCTGGTCTGGGGGTCCCTGCACCGAGGCCCTCTGGGACCATCCGGGATGGATCCTGGTCTGAACAGATCCCTGTGATCTGGTTTCCTGGGCAGATCCTGGTGTGATTCAGCTGGTTTTACTGGTGTTCTCTGGGTGCTGGGAGTCATGTAGAACTGGGAGGGGTGTAGAACTGGGAGGAATGTAGAACTGGGAGTCGTATAGAACTGGGAGGAATGTAGAACTGGGAGTCGTATAGAACTGGGAGTCATGTAGAACTGGGAGTCGTATAGAACTGGGAGTCATGTAGAACTGGGAGTCGTGTAGAACTGGGAGGAATGTAGAACTGGGAGTCGTGTAGAACTGGGAGGGGTGTAGAACTGGGAGGCGTGTACAACTGGGAGGGGTGTAGAACTGGGAGTCATGTAGAACTGGGAGGGGTGTAGAACTGGGAGGGGTGTAGAACTGGGAGTCATGTAGAACTGGGAGTCATGTAGAACTGGGAGGGGTGTAGAACTGGGAGTCATGTAGAACTGGGAGGGCCGTAGAACTGGGAGGCGTGTAGAACTGGGAGTCATGTAGAACTGGGAGGGGTGTAGAACTGGGAGTCGTGTAGAACTGGGAGTCATGTAGAACTGGGAGGGGTGTAGAACTGGGAGGGGTCTAGAACTGGGAGGCGTGTACAACTGGGAGGGGTGTAGAACTGGGAGGGGTGTAGAACTGGGAGGGGTGTAGAACAGGGAGTCGTGTAGAACTGGGAGTCATGTAGAACTGGGAGGGGTGTAGAACTGGGAGGGGTGTAGAACTGGGAGGCATGTACAACTGGGAGGGGTGTAGAACTGGGGGTCATGTAGAACTGGGAGGGGGTGTAGAACTGGGAGGGGTGTAGAACTGGGAGGGGTGTAGAACAGGGAGTCGTGTAGAACTGGGAGGGGCGTAGAACTGGGAGTCATATAGAACTGGGAGTCGTGTAGAACTGGGAGTCGTGTAGAACTGGGAGGAATGTAGAACTGGGAGGCGTGTACAACTGGGAGGGTTGTAGAACTGGGAGTCATGTAGAACTGGGAGTCGTGTAGAACTGGGAGTCGTGTAGAACTGGGAGGGGTGTAGAACTGGGAGTCATGTAGAACTGGGAGGGGTGTAGAACTGGGAGGGGTGTAGAACTGGGAGGCGTGTAGAACTGGGAGGGGTGTAGAACAGGGAGGCGTGTACAACTGGGAGGGGTGTAGAACTGGGAGTCGTGTAGAACTGGGAGGGGTGTAGAACTGGGAGGGCCGTAGAGCTGGGAGGCATGTAGAACTGGGAGGGGTGTAGAACTGGGAGTCGTTTAGAACTGGGAGGGGTGTAGAACTGGGAGTCGTGTAGAACTGGGAGTCTTGTAGAACTGGGAGGGGTGTAGAACTGGGAGTCGTGTAGAACTGGGAGTCATGTAGAACTGGGAGGGGTGTAGAAAAGGGAGGGGTGTAGAACTGGGAGTCGTGTAGAACTGGGAGTCGTGTAGAACCGGGAGGGGGTGTAGAACTGGGAGGGGTTTAGAACAGGGAGGAGTGTAGAACTGGGAGTCGTGTAGAACTGGGAAGGGTGTAGAACTGGAAGGCGAGTAGAACTGGGAGGGGTGTAGAACAGGGAGGGGTGTAGAACAGGGAGGCGTGTACAACTGGGAGGGGTGTAGAACTGGAAGGCGTGTAGAACTGGGAGGGGTGTAGAACAGGGAGGCGTGTACAACTGGGAGGGGTGTAGAACTGGGAGTCATGTAGAACTGGGAGGGGGTGTAGAACTGGGAGGCGTGTACAACTGGGAGTCATGTAGAACTGGGAGGGGTGTAGAACTGGGAGGGGTGTAGAACAGGGAGGGGTGTAGAACAGGGAGTCGTGTAGAACTGGGAGGGGCGTAGAACTGGGAGGGGTGTAGAACTGGGAGTCATGTAGAACTGGGAGGGGTGTAGAACTGGGAGGGGTGTAGAACAGGGAGTCGTGTAGAACTGGGAGGGGCGTAGAACTGGGAGTCGAGTAGAACTGGGAGGGGTGTAGAACTGGGAGTCGTGTAGAACTGGGAGTCATGTAGAACTGGGAGTCATGTAGAACTGGGAGGGGGTGTAGAACTGGGAGTCGTGTAGAACTGGAAGGGGTGTAGAACTGGGAGGCGTGTAGAACTGGGAGTCGTGTAGAACTGGGAGTCATGTAGAACTGGGAGGGGTGTAGAACTGGGAGTCGTGTAGAACTGGGAGGCGTGTAGAACTGGGAGTCGTGTAGAACTGGGAGGGGTGTAGAACTGGGAGTCGAGTAGAACTGGGAGGGGTGTAGAACTGGGAGTCATGTAGAACTGGGAGGGGTGTAGAACTGGGAGGCGTGTACAACTGGGAGGGGTGTAGAACTGGGAGTCATGTAGAACTGGGAGGGGTGTAGAACTGGGAGGGGTGTAGAACTGGGAGTCGTGTAGAACTGGGAGGGGTGTAGAACTGGGAGTCATGTAGAACTGGGAGGGGTGTAGAACTGGGAGTCGTTTAGAACTGGGAGGGGTGTAGAACTGGGAGTTGTGTAGAACTGGGAGGCGTGTAGAACTGGGAGGGGTGTAGAACTGGGAGTCGTGTAGAACTGGGAGTCATGTAGAACTGGGAGGGGTGTAGAACTGGGAGGGGTGTAGAACTGGGAGTCATGTAGAACTGGGAGTCGTGTAGAACTGTGAGGGGTGTAGAACTGGGAGGGGTGTAGAACTGGGAGTCGTGTAGAACTGGGAAGGGTGTAGAACTGAGAGGCGTGTAGAACAGGGAGGGGTGTAGAACTGGGAGTCGTGTAGAACTGGGAGTCGTTAAAACTGGGAGTCATGTAGTACTGGGAGTCATGTACAACTGGGAGTCGTGTAGAACTGGGAGGGGTGTAGAACTGGGAGTCATGTAGAACTGGGAGTCGGGTGTAGAACTGGGGAGGGGTGTAGAACTGGGAGGGGTGTAGAACTGGGAGGGGTGTAGAACTGGGAGGGGTGTAGAACTGGGAGTCGTGTAGAACTGGGAGTCGTGTAGAACTGGGAGTGGTGTAGAACTGGGAGTCGTGTAGAACTGGGAGGGGTGTAAAACTGGGAGTCATGTAGAACTGGGAGGGGTGTAAAACTGGGAGTCATGTAGAACTGGGAGGTGTGTAGATCTGGGAGGGCTGTGGAACTGGAAGGGCCGTAGAACTGGGAGTCATGTAGAACTGGGAGTCATGTAGAACTGGGAGGGGTGTAGAATGGGAGTCGTGTAGAACTGGGAGGTGTAGAATGGGGTGGGGGAGGTGTAGAATGGGAGGGTGTAGAACTGGGAGGGGTGTAGAAAGGGAGGGGTGTAGAACTGGGAGGGGTGTAGAACTGGGAGGGGTGTAGAATGGGAGTCGTGTAGAACTGGGAGGGGTGTAGAACTGGGAGGCGTGTACAATGGGAGGGGTGTAGAACTGGGAGTCATGTAGAACTGGGAGGGGTGTAGAACTGGGAGGTGTGTAGAACTGGGAGGGGTGTAGAACTGGGAGGAATGTAGAACCGGGAATCATGTAGAACTGGGAGGGGTGTAGAACTGGGAGTCATGTAGAACTGGGAGTCCTGTAGAACTGGGAGGGGTGTAGAACTGGGAGTATGTAGAATGGGAGTGTGTAGAACTGGGAGGGGTGTAGAACTGGGAGTCGTGTAGAACTGGGAGTCGTGTAGAACTGGGAGGGGTGTAGAACTGGGAGTCGTGTAGAACTGGGAGGGGTGTAGAACTGGGAGGGGGTGTAGAACTGGGAGGGGTGTAGAACTGGGAGGGGTGTAGAATGGGAGGGGTGTAGAATGGGAGGGGTGTAGAATGGGAGGGGTGTAGAATGGGAGGGGTGTAGAAGGGAGGGGTGTAGAATGGGAGGGGTGTAGAATGGGAGTGTGTAGATGGGAGGGTGTAGAATGGGAGTCGTGTAGAACTGGGAGTCTTGTAGAACTGGGAGTCGTGTAGAACTGGGAGGGGTGTAAAATGGGAGGGGTGGAGGTAGGTGTGTAGAATGGAGTATGTAGAAGGGAGGGGTGTAGAATGGGGTGTGTAGAATGGGAGGGGTGTAGAATGGGAGGGGTGTAGAAGGGGTGAGAATGGGAGGGGTGGAAGGGAGGGAGTGTAGAATGGGAGGGTGTAGAACTGGGAGGGGTGTAGAACTGGGAGGGGTGTAGAATGGGAGTGTTAGATGGGAGGGGTGTAGAATGGGAGGGGTGTAGAATGGGAGGGTGTGTAGTGGGGTGTGTAGAACTGGGAGGGGTTAGAAGGAGGGGTGAAGGGTAGGGGGTGTAGAAGGAGTAAGGAAGGGGTTAGAAGGGAGGGGTGTAGAAGGGAGGGGTGTAGAATGGGAGGGGTGTAGAATGGGAGGGGTGTAGAATGGGAGTATGTAGAATGGGGTGTGTAGAATGGGGGTGTAGAATGGGAGGGGTGTAGAATGGGAGGGGTGTAGAATGGAGGGGAGATGGGTTGAATGGAGGGTGTAGAATGGGGGGTGTGAACTGGGGGGTGTAGAATGGGAGGGTGTGAATGGGAGGGTGTAGAATGGGAGGGGTGTAGAACTGGGTGTGTAGTGGGTTAATTAGATGGAGGGTTAAAAGGAGTATATGGGGTGTTTGGGGTGGTGGGGTTGAATGGAGTGTAGAGGGAGTTGTAGAATGGGAGGGGTGTGGAATGGAGGGGTGTAGAATGGAGGGGTTAAAGGAGTGGGAATGGGAGGGGTGTAGATGGTATGATGGGAGGCGTGTAGAACTGGGAGTCGTGTAGATTGAGGGGGGGGGTGGAATGGGAGGGGTGTAGAATGGGAGGGGTGTAGAAGGGAGGAGGAGGGTGAGATGGGAGTGTAGAATGGGAGGGGTGTGGAATGGGAGGGGTGTAGAATGGGAGATGTAGAATGGGGTGTAGAAGGAGGGTGTAGAATGGAGTGTGTAGAATGGAGGGGTGTAGTGGGAGTGTTTAGAATGGGAGGGGTGTAGAACTGGGAGTCGTGTAGAAGGAGTGTGTAGAATGGGAGTGGTGTAGAACTGGGAGGGGTGTAGATGGAGGGTAAATGGTGGTGTAGAATGGAGGTGAGAAGGGAGGGGTGTAGAAGGGAGGGGTGTAGAATGGGGTGGTGTAGAATGGGGGGGTGTAGAAATGGGAGGGGTGTAGAATGGGAGGTGTAGAAAGGGAGGGGTGTAGAACTGGGAGGGTGTAGAACTGGGAGGGGTGTAGAACTGGGAGTCGTGTAGAACTGGGAGTGTAATGGGAGTCATGTAGAACTGGAGTCATGTAGAACTGGGAGTTGTAGAACTGGGAGGGGTGTAGAACTGGGAGGTGTGTAGATCGGGAGGGTGGAATGGGAGGGGTGTGGAACTGGGAGTCATGTAGAACTGGGAGGGTGTGACTGGAGGGTGTAGAATGGAGTGTGTGACGGGAGGGGTTGAATGGAGGGGTAGAATGGGAGGGGAGAGGGTGGTGTAGAAGGGAGTGAGGTGTAGAGGGGTGTGGGAGGGGTGTGGAATGGGAGGGGTGTAGAACTGGGAGGGGTGTAGAACTGGGAGGGGTGTAGAACTGGGAGGGGTGTAGAACTGGGAGTGGTGTAGAACTGGGAGTTGGAGAGGGGGGTGGAATGGAGGGGCGTAGAACTGGGAGTGGTGTGGAATGGGAGGGGTGTAGAACTGGGAGTGGTGTAGAACTGGGAGGGGTGTAGAATGGAGTATGTAGAATGGAGTGTGTAGAAGGGAGGGGTGTAGAATGGGAGGCATTAGAATGGGAGGGGTGTTGAACTGGGAGTGTGAGACTGGGGTGGTGTAGAACTGGGAGGGGTGTAGAACTGGGAGTCATGTAGAACTGGGGTCGGAGAACTGGGAGGGGTGTGAATGGGAGGGGGTGTAGAATGGGAGGAGTAGAATGGGAGGGGTGTGAGGGAGTTGTGTAGAATTGAGGGGGGTGGGTAGAACTGGGAGGGTGTAGAACTGGGAGTCATGTAGAACTGGGAGTCGTGTAGAACTGGGAGGGGTGTAGAATGGGAGTGTGTAGATTGAGGGGGGTGGAACTGGGAGGGGTGTAGAACTGGGAGTCGTGTAGTACTGGGAGGGGTGTAGAACTGGGAGGGGTGTAGAACTGGGAGGGGTGTAGAACTGGGAGTCGTGTGGAACTGGGAGGGGTGTAGAACTGGGAGGTGTGTAGAACTGGGAGTCGTGTAGAACTGGGAGGGGTGTAGAACTGGGAGCTGTAGAACGGGAGGGGGGTGGAAGGGAGGGGTGTAGAATGGGGGGGTGTAGAATGGGAGTGTGTAGAATGGGAGGGGTAGGGGAGGGGTGTAGAATGGGAGTGTGTAGAATGGGGGGGTGGGATGGGAGGGGTGTAGAACAGGGAGGCGTGTAGAACTGGGAGTCGTGTAGAACTGGGAGGGGTGTAGAATGGGAGGGGTGTAGAACTGGGAGTCGTGTAGAACTGGGAGTCATGTAGAATGGGAGGGGTGTAGAACTGGGAGTCGTGTAGACTGGGAGGGGTGTGGAACTGGGAGGGGTGTAGAACTGGGAGGGGTGTAGAATGGGTGTGGTGTAGAACTGGGAGTGTTGATGGGGAGAACTGGGAGGGGTGTAGAACTGGGAGTTGTGTAGAACTGGGAGGGGTGTGGAACTGGGAGGGGTGTAGAACTGGGAGGGGTGTGGTGGGAGGGTGTAGAACTGGTAGTCGTGTAGAACTGGGAGTCGTGTAGACTGGGAGGGGTGTGGAACTGGGAGGGGTGTAGAACTGGGAGTGGTGTAGAACTGGGAGGGGGTGTAGAACTGGGAGGGGTGTAGAACTGGGAGTGGTGTAGAACTGGGAGGGGTGTAGAACTGGGAGGGTCATGTAGAACTGGGAGTCGTGTAGAACTGGGAGGGGTGTGGAACTGGGAGGCATGTAGAACTGGGAGGGGTGTGGAATGGGAGTGTGTAGAGGGGGGGTGGGTAGAATGGGGGGGTAGTGGGAGTATGTAGTGGGAGTCGTGTAGAACTGGGAGGGGGTGTGGAACTGGGAGGGGTGTAGAATGGGAGGCATGTAGAACTGGGAGGGGTGTTGAATGGGAGTTGTGTAGACTGGGGGGGGTGGGTAGAATGGGAGGGTAGAATGGGTGAGAGAATGGGAGTCGTGTAGAATGGGAGGGGTGTAGAATGGGAGTGTGTAGATGAGGGGGTTGGAATGGGAGGGGTGTAGAATGGGAGTGGTGTAGTATGGGAGGGGTGTGGAACTGGGAGGGGTGTAGAACTGGGAGGGTGTAGAACTGGGAGTCGTGTGGAACTGGTAGGGGTGTAGAACTGGGAGTGGTGTAGAACTGGGAGTCGTGTAGAACTGGGAGGGGTGTAGAATGGGAGTGTGTAGGACTGGAGGGGGGTGGAATGGGAGGGGTGTAGAACTGGGAGTTGTGTAGAACTGGGAGGGGTGTGGAACTGGGAGGGGTGTAGAACAGGGAGGGGTGTAGAACTGGGAGTCGTGTAGAACTGGGAGGGGTGTGGAACTGGGAGGGGTGTAGAACAGGGAGGCGTGTAGAACTGGGAGTGTGTGGAACTGGGAGGGGTGTAGAACTGGGAGGCATGTAGAACTGGGAGGGGTGTTGAATGGGAGTCGTGTAGACTGGGAGGGGGTGGAACTGGGAGGGGTGTAGAACTGGGAGGCGTGTAGAACTGGGAGTATGTAGAACTGGGAGTCGTGTAGAACTGGGTGTCATGTAGAATGGGAGTCGTGTAGAACTGGGAGTCATATAGAACTGGGAGGGGTGTAGAACTGGGAGTGTGTAGAACTGGGAGGGTTGTGGAACTGGGAGGGGTGTAGAACTGGGAGGGGTGTGGAACTGGGAGGGGTGTGTAGAACTGGTAGTGTGTAGAAATGGGAGTCGTGTAGACTTGAGGAGGGGGGTGGAACTGGGAGGGGCGTAGAACTGGGAGTGGTGTAGAACTGGGATGGGTGTATAACTGGGAGTCATGTAGAACTGGGAGGGGTGTAGAAATGGGAGTCGTGTAGAACTGGGAGGGGTGTGGAACTGGGAGGGGTGTAGAATGGGAGGGGTGTGGAACTGGGAGGAATGTAGAATGGGAGGATGTAGAAGGGGTGTGTAGAGGGAGGTGTAGATGAGGGGGGTGGAATGGGAGGGGCAGAGAATGGGAGGGGTGTAGAATGGGAGTCGTGTAGAACTGGGAGGGTGTGGAACTGGGAGGGTGTAGAACAGGGAGTGGTGTAGAACTGGGAGTCGTGTAGAACTGGGAGGGGTGTAGAACTGGGAGGGGTGTAGAACTGGGAGTATGTAGAATGGGAGGGGTGTAGAATGGGAGGCATGAGAATGGAGGGGGTGGGGAGTGGAGAATGGGAGGGGGTGGAAGGGAGGGGGATGGGGCGTGTAGGGGATGTGATGGGGTTGTAGAATGGGAGGGGTGTAGATGGGATATGTGGGGGGGGTGTAGAACTGGGAGGGGTGTAGAACTGGTAGTCGTGTAGAAATGGGAGTCGTGTAGACTTGAGGAGGGGGGTGGAACTGGGAGGGGCGTAGAACTGGGAGTGGTGTAGAGCTGGGAGGGGTGTAGAACTGGGAGTCATGTAGAACTGGGAGGGGTGTAGAACTGGGAGTCGTGTAGAACTGGGAGGGGTGTGGAACTGGGAGGGGTGTAGAACTGGGAGGGGTGTGGAACTGGGAGGAGTGTAGAACTGGGAGGCATGTAGAACTGGGAGTTGTAGACTGGGATCGTGTAGACTTGAGGGGGGTGGAACTGGGAGGGGGCAGAGAACTGGGAGTCATGTAGAACTGGGAGTCGTGTAGAACTGGGAGGGGTGTGGAAGGGGGGGTGTAGAAAAGGAGTCGTGTAGAACTGGGAGTCGTGTAGAACTGGGAGGGGTGTAGAACTGGGAGGGGAGTAGAACTGGGAGTCATGTAGAACTGGGAGGGGTGTAGAACTGGGAGGCATGTAGAACTGGGAGGGTGTGAACTGGGAGTCTGTAGACTTGAGGGGGGGGGTGGAACTGGGAGGGGCGTAGAACTGGGAGTCGTGTAGAACTGGGACTCATGTAGAACTGGGAGGTGTAGAACTGGGAGTGATGTAGAACTGGAAATCATGTAGAACTGGGAGGGGTGTAGAACTGGGAGGGGTGTAGAACTGGTAGTCGTGTAGAAATGGGAGTCGTGTAGACTTGAGGAGGGGGGTGGAACTGGGAGGGGTGTAGAACTGGGAGTGGTGTAGAACTGGGATGGGTGTATAACTGGGAGTCATGTAGAACTGGGAGGGGTGTAGAACTGGGAGTCGTGTAGAACTGGGAGGGGTGTGGAACTGGGAGGGGTGTAGAACTGGGAGGGGTGTGGAACTGGGAGGAATGTAGAACTGGGAGGATGTAGAACTGGGAGTGGTGTAGAACTGGGAGTCGTGTAGACTGTGAGGGGGGGGGGGTGGAACTGGGAGGGGCGGAGAACTGGGAGTCATGTAGAACTGGGAGTTGTGTAGAACTGGGAGGGGTGTGGAACTGGGAGGGGTGTAGAACAAGGAGTCGTGTAGAACTGGGAGTCGTGTAGAACTGGGAGGGGTGTAGAACTGGGAGGCGTGGAGAACTGGGAGTCGTGTAGAATGGGAGGGGTGTGGAACTGGGAGGCATGTAGAACTGGGAGGGGTGTTGAACTGGGAGTCGTGTAGACTTGAGGGAGGGGGGTGGAACTGGGAGGGGCGTAGAACTGGGAGTCGTGTAGAACTGGGACTCATGTAGAACTGGGAGTCGTGTAGAACTGGGAGTCATGTAGAACTGGAAATCATGTAGAACTGGGAGGGGTGTAGAACTGGGAGGCGTGTAGAACTGGGAGTCATGTAGAACTGGGAGGGGTGTAGAACTGGGAGGCATGTAGAACTGGGAGGGGCGTAGAACTGGGAGTCGTGTAGAACTGGGACTCATGTAGAACTGGGAGTCGTGTAGAACTGGGAGTCGTGTAGAACTGGAAATATGTAGACTGGGGAGGGGTGTAGAACTGGGAGGGGTGTGGAACTGGGAGTCGTGTAGAACTTGGAGGGGTGTAGAACTGGGAGTCGTGAAGAACTGGGAGTCGTGTAGAACTGGGAGTCATGTAAAACTGGGAGGCGTGTAGAACTGGGAGGGGTGTAGAACTGGGAGGCATGTAGAACTGGGAGGGGTGTTGAACTGGGAGTCGTGTAGACTTGAGGGGGGGTGGAACTGGGAGGGGCGTAGAACTGGGAGTCGTGTAGAACTGGGACTCATGTAGAACTGGGACTCATGTAGAACTGGGAGTCGTGTACAACTGGGAGTCATGTAGAACTGGAAATCATGTAGAACTGGGAGGGGTGTAGAACTGGGGAGGGGTGTGGAACTGGGAGTCGTGTAGAACTTGGAGGGGTGTAGAACTGGGAGTCATGTAGAACTGGAAATCATGTAGAACTGGGAGGGGTGTAGAACTGGGAGTCGTGTGGAACTGGGAGTCATGTAGAACTGGGAGTCGTGTAGAACTGGGAGTCGTGTAAAACTGGGAGTCGTGTAGAACTGGGAGTAGTGTAGAACTGGGAGTCTATAGAACTGGGAGTCTTTAGAACTGGGAGTCGTGTAGAACTGGGAGTCCCTTTAGAACTGGGAGGGGTTTATAACTGGGAGGGGTGTGGAACTGGGAGTCGTGTAAAACTGGGAGTCGTGTAGAACTGGGAGTCGTGTAGAATTGGGAGGGGTGTAGAATTGGGAGGGGTGTAGAACTGGGAGGGGTGTGTGCATGAGTGTGTTTGGTGTTATATATTTGGAGCGTAACGGCTTTGTGTTGCATTTTGATAGCATGAAAAGTGTTTTTTAAATAAAGTTCGATTTGATCATCACAGTTAAGTAAAACTTTATTGTTCACGGCTCAAAACTGATGATGATGATGGATGAAGCATCAAAGAATAATGACGATTTGCTTCCCTCATCACCGGCTGAACCGGCCAGTAAGTTCTCATATAAACCACCTTTAACTGATACTGGGAGGTTCGGGGTGCGAGTCCAGGGGAGGGTGAAGGTTAGCCGTGGGAGGGGAGGGTGTCCTCACATATGCAGAGGTTTTTGTCCCTGCTGTATGATTCCTGGGACCAGAACGAGGAGTCTGTAATGTGACGCGATTGAAGCAGACGTTAAGGTCATCTCGCGAGGAGGAGCTAATGAAAAAAACTCATTTATAAACCTGGGGAGGTTGTTTCTGGGGCAACGGCCGTGGAAATGACAGATCCTGCTGGAAACCTTGTACTTCACTGTAGTGAGACCAATCAGGTCTCACACTGCTGGATGATGTCATCGCACGCCTCACAGCTGGAGCATCAGGACGGGTTAGACATGCTCAAGTCATTTTCCTGGAAGATTTCTGTTATATAAGCCATCTGCTTCCAGGTCCCATTCCCTGGGACAGACTCAGCAAGGGTCGGGCGGTGGTCTTCATCATGTTCAGGACGGGGAAGTTACACAGTCCACCACTGAGTAAGATGCTGTTTAAGCCAAATGAAAAAGTCAGAGCTCATGTGACTTAGAAGGCTCATACTTCACATATTTATACTAAATCAGTGACTTTCTATATGAAATCCCGATATACTTGTACAATATAATATAATATAATATAATATAATATAATATAATATAATATAATATAAGATAAGATAAGATAAGATAAAGATACTTTATTGATCCCCGAGGGGAAATTCATGTTTCAGTACAACCGGTCCAAGACACACAAAAAACACAAGAACATTACAAGACAGGATCAGGCAGACCGTGGTCACGCAGCCCCTCACAGGGCGCACCTTTGCAGAAAGAAAACGGTAACATGAGGAAAGATGGGTTGGTGGTAAAAAAGAGGTCTCCGAACTCTCCACATTTCAGGTGGAGACCTTGGAGACAAAAAAACACACCAGTACAGAGAAGCACGAACTCGACAGTCACAACATAGACACATGGTGGGCAGGAAGGGCGGGGTTTCCCCCCAAACAGCAGAGCGAGGACGCAGCATAGGCACCCGTCAGCTCAGTCTGTCCAGCAGGGCGGGTAAGAAGAAGGACCAGCAGTGCAGTGGGATGTGCGCATCAGTGTCGTGAAAATGTGTGTGCGTAAGCGAGAGACAGCGGCTCACACACAGTCCGTAGATGATAGAGACGGCCTTCAGAGAGTCCCAACTGTTCTCGTGGAGGGGGGGGGGTGTTGCAGAGCCTCACTTCTGCAGTTTCTCCAAGGACATGTGGGAGTTAAGGAGCAGCTGCAAGGCCGCTCCCGGGGACCAGATTGAGATAAGGAGATAGTTTGGGTCCAGGCGGAGGCATGTTTCCGTCTGCCTGTAAAGTCTTCAGCAGGTCTCAGAGGCGACCAAATCAGCCAAATTTGTGTTAATTACCCCCAATCCAAGTCTCCAACTGCTCCAGGTGGAACCCAACATCCTTTATGCTGTCAGACATCGTCCCCAGTTTGCCCCACAGGGCATCCACGCGAGTCAACGTGCACAAAGTTTGAGTCTGAGTGTTGGTAGCTTGGAGAAACAGCTCGGACGGCCACCTGCCCACAGCTGCCGTCAGCTTCAGAATTTCCCGATGAACCAGGTACCCGACAGCTCCAACCAGCAGGAACCCAGTTATCATAAATCCAAACATGTACAGGTCTTTAGTGTGACCTTCTGGGACCGTCCCGTCCGGACAAGATGCCGCCCCCTGCACCTTGTCTGTGGGTAAAAAAATATTATCCGTTGTGATGAGAGACCCGCCGTCCAGATCCATAGTTGAAGTTTTAGGATTTAGGAGAAAAATGCAGAGAGAAGCTCAGAGGAGTGACAAGACAAAGATTGCAGGGAAAACAGGGAGGAAGGGAGCAGAGCAGAGGAAAGCACGTCTGCACTCGCTGACAGCCGGAAGAGAGAGATATATAATATAATATAATATAACATAATATAATATAATATAATATAATATAATATAATATAACATGATATATATTGATTCATTCAGTCATTTTCTGTACCACTTATCCAGTTCAGGGTTGCTGGAGTCTATCCAGCTGTTATCAGGTGAGAGGCAGGTACACCTGGACAGGTGTCCAGTCTGTCACAGAGAGACAGACAAACATTCACTCTCACATTCATTCATAGGGACAAATTAGAGTGATCAGTTAACCTAACATCACGTTTTTGGATGGTGGGAGGAAGCCGGAGAACCCGGAGAGAACCCTCGCATACACGGGGAGAACATGCAAACTCCGCACAGGAAGGAACTGTTGGGATTGTTCAAACCCTCCCCAGCCGGGAATCGAACTAGCGACCAGTGGCGTCGCCAGCTGATTTTCCAGGGGCTTCAGCCCTGGATGTTATGAGTCTAGCCTCGGGTATGAATTTACTGTTTAACCACCTTTTCCTGAAAAAAAGTCTGATGAAAATCCAAATGACCCAGCTTTCTACCAGCACTTGAACGCACCATGAATGTGAAGGTCCAGCCTAGCCCCCGTTGGTATGAAAATATGAGAGAAAGCAGCAGATACATCCTCAGCTTTTCAGCAGGAAAGTAAAAGGTAGAATCACAGTGGTGACTCTGTTTTTCCCGTTAAAACCAATATGAAAAAGTCAACATGAAACCCCCCCAACGTAGAAAACAAGGCTGAAATCAGCAACAACTCCTTTCCCAGCTTCTGTTTCGATTGTGGCTTAAAGGGCAATTCCACTCAAATAATTTTCTACTGACATTTAACGAGGTCCTGTGTAAAAACTACAACACGCAGACTTTCACACCTGGAGTCAGATTAATCTCAGGTTAATCAGAATTAGAATCAGGTTAATTCAAGCACTGTTTCTGATTTGTGAAACCTATAAATGAATAAATGAGGAGAAATTGAGAACAAATGAGGAGAAGAAAACAAATGAGTAGGAGAAAAGGAGAACAAGTGATGAGGAGAAGAGAACAAATAGAAGAGAGGGAAAAAATTAGGAAGAAAAGATAGAGCAAATAATGAGATAAGAAGAGCAGGTGAGAAGAGAACATGTGATGATGAGGAGGGTCAGTGATGAGTCAAAGAGAAGACCAAAGCTGAATACTGTATAAGCTGTTCTGCATGAGTGCAGTGCACGTGTTTTAGCAGCATGATGGTCAACATTTCATTGTTGATTTTGTGGTTAGTTAATTTTTTTTTAAGTTAAAATGACAATTTATCCACTCCATGATGTCTATTATTGCCTTCTTAAATACATTTTTGTAGCGAAAGACAAGAGAAAAGCTCGTCTAATTTTTTTCAAATTTACACCTAGTGTGACGCCAGACTAAGCCCAGGTTGTCCTTAAAGGCTGGAGACGCCCCTGCTAGCGACCTTCTTACTGTGAGGCTGCGGTGCTAACCACCACGCCATATATATATATATACTTCCTCAGCTCTTTTATTAGCATCATGCCTCCAAGCTGGATTACCGCTTCTAGAAGCCAGCAGCAGCAGAGCTCTCTTCTGTCAGACATGGCATTTGCACGTGAACGCAGCATGGAGACCGGTGTCATAAATCATAAACTTAATAAATGAGGATAAAGTATTTTTAGTGGCTTCGGTTCTCCATTGAATCAAACCACCTGGTAGCCCACAGTCTCAGAATCAGCCTCATTTAATGAGAAAATAGTACAGACTTTTAAAATGGCATGGTCCTGGATATGATCGCCAATGCGTTCATCAAGCTGCAGTTAAAGCAGCCGTATGCTACATTTAAAAAGAACTAACAAGACTGGTGAGTGAAAAAACTATAGGCTGCTTTAAGGTTGTATATATATATATGTATATATACAGTATATATATATATACAGTATATACACACTAAGCTGTAATTTTATTCATTATTAGTTCTTTTAGTTTCCTATTATTAGAACTACAGTTGTAAATTGACCTGTTTGAACTTGGTAATAACGTGCTGCTACATGCAGATATCCGAGCATTGTTCCTGATAACCGGCCCTGAAAGACTTGAGTCCTCCCTGGAACAGGATGGTCCCAGTCTGGATCAGTTACTGGTACTGTACTGTGCAGATATGAGACGTTTATGTCCTTGTTTTCTCTGCTTTTACATGATGTAGCATTTCTAAGCTCCATACTTGACCGAGGCGGCCTCCAGGATACTGGCTGATTGTTATGTTAAAGGGGTTACGTGAAACTATTTCACATGGAAAAGTTATACATTTTCTCGGACTTAAAGGCACAAAAGAGGTCAAATATAAGAGCATAAGAATCAGAGAGAAAGAAAGGGAATCAGAAATTATTCAGCCCCACATTACTGCATAATTGCCCTGCAAATCAATGAGAGGCTATAAATCATAGTTTAACCTCCTCTTTATTCTCCGCTGCGTGGCTCTAAGCAGCACTTCTCGGTGCCTCGCTAAATGCCACCCTGAAATGACTTCATTTAACAAAACATCCCTGCTGCAGCAATCTGAACTCTGCTCACGTCGTGCAGCTGAATCTCACCACGGACCCGGCGGATCCTGGGAGATGGTCACAGGAGTCCCAGTCTGGCAGCAATAGGACGTTACCTGGACGGCTAATTCCTCAGATCTGTGACACGCAGAGCTGCTGCACGGTAAACACGCGGTAAACACGCGGTAAACACACGGTAAATAACGGTAAACACAAGGTAAACACACGGTAAACACGCGGTAAACACACGGGTAAACACACGGTAAATTACGGTAAACACGCGGTAAACACACGGTAAACACGCGGTAAACACGCGGTAAACAACGTAAACAAGCGGCAGCAACCTTCAGCTGGCAGCAGTGGGGCCATGCACGGAGCCGTGCACGTGTCAGGTCGGTGGTGATTTATAGTGAATATTACCAGAGCTCAGAGAGGGAGAGGAAGAGAGGAAGACACGGGAGCTGAAAATGAAGATAGAGATGAAGAGTCGAGGAGGATGAGTAGCAGAGAGATAGAGGTGAGGGATGAAGGCTTCTACAGTCTCACCCATGAACAAGATCAGTGTCACCCCTCCCCCACCTCGGACCCACCGTGTTCACGCCTGACGATGCTGGTCGAGCGGTGAGCAGGTCAGCTGGAGGAGGTGGAGGAAGTGGAATGATGGGACGCTCGCGTCCTTCCAGTCATACACGAAGACATGGACGGGGAGGAAGATAGGGGAAGTCAGGGCTGAAAGACCAGATGGACAACGTCAGGGCTGAAAGACCAGATGGACAACCTCAGGGCTGAAAGACCAGATGGACAAGGTCAGGGCTGATAGACCAGATGGACAAGGTCAGGGCTGAAAGACCAGATGGACAACCTCAGGGCTGAAAGACCAGATGGACAACCTCAGGGCTGAAAGACCAGATGGACAAGGTCAGGGCTGATAGACCAGATGGACAAGGTCAGGGCTGAAAGACCAGATGGACAACCTCAGGGCTGAAAGACCAGATGGACAAGGTCAGGGCTGATAGACCAGATGGACAAGGTCAGGGCTGAAAGACCAGATGGACAAGGTCAGGGCTGAAAGACCAGATGGACAACCTCAGGGCTGAAAGACCAGATGAACAAGGTCAGGAGCTGAAAGACCAGATGCACAACCTCAGGGCTGAAAGACCAGATGGACAACCTCAGGGCTGAAAGACCAGATGGACAAGGTCAGGAGCTGAAAGACCAGATGGACAACATCAGGGCTGAAAGACCAGTTGGACAACATCAGGGCTGAAAGACCAGATGGATGACATCAGGGCTGTAAGACCAGATGGACAACGTCAGGGCTGAAAGACCAGATGGACAACCTCAGGGCTGAAAGACCAGATGGACAACCTCAGGGCTGAAAGACCAGATGGAAAACCTCAGGGCTGAAAGACCAGATGGACAACGTCAGGGCTGAAAGACCAGATGGACAAGGTCAGGGCTGATAGACCAGATGGACAAGGTCAGGGCTGATAGACCAGATGGACAAGGTCAGGGCTGAAATACCAGATGGACAACCTCAGGGCTGAAAGACCAGATGGACAACCTCAGGGCTGTAAGACCAGATGGACAACATCAGGGCTGAAAGACCAGATGGACAACGTCCGGGCTGAAAGACCAGATGGACAACATCAGGGCTGTAAGACCAGATGGACAACGTCAGGGCTGAAAGACCAGATGGACAACCTCAGGGCTGAAAGACCAGATGGACAACCTCAGGGCTGAAAGACCAGATGGACAACCTCAGGGCTGAAAGACCAGATGGACAACGTCAGGGCTGAAAGACCAGATGGACAAGGTCAGGGCTGATAGACCAGATGGACAAGGTCAGGGCTGATAGACCAGATGGACAAGGTCAGGGCTGAAATACCAGATGGACAAGGTCAGGAGCTGAAAGACCAGATGGACAACATCAGGGCTGTAAGACCAGATGGACAACATCAGGGCTGAAAGACCAGATGGACGACGTCCGGGCTGAAAGACCAGATGGACAACATCAGGGCTGAAAGACCAGATGGACAACGTCAGGGCTGAAAGACCAGATGGACAACGTCCGGGCTGAAAGACCAGATGGACAACCTCAGGGCTGAAAGACCAGATGGACAACCTCAGGGCTGAAAGACCAGATGGACGACGTCAGGGCTGAAAGAGCAGATGGACAACGTCCGGGCTGAAAGACCAGATGGACGACGTCAGGGCTGAAAGACCAGATGGACAACCTCAGGGCTGAAAGACCAGATGGACAACCTCAGGGCTGAAAGACCAGATGGACAAGGTCAGGAGCTGAAAGACCAGATGGACAACATCAGGGCTGTAAGACCAGATGGACAACTCAGGGCTGAAAGACCAGATGGATGACATCAGGGCTGTAAGACCAGATGGACAACGTCAGGGCTGAAAGACCAGATGGACAACCTCAGGGCTGAAAGACCAGATGGACGACGTCCGGGCTGAAAGACCAGATGGACAACGTCCGGGCTGAAAGACCAGATGGACAACGTCCGGGCTGAAAGACCAGATGGACAACGTCAGGGCTGAAAGACCAGATGGACAACGTCAGGGCTGAAAGACCAGATGGACAAGGTCAGGGCTGAAAGACCAGATGGACAACGTCAGGGCTGAAAGACCAGATGGACAACGTCAGGGCTGAAAGACCAGATGGACAACCTCAGGGCTGAAAGACCAGATGGACAACATCAGGGCTGAAAGACCAGATGGACAACATCAGGGCTGAAAGACCAGATGGACGACGGTGAGGTGGAAAGATCAGATGAAAGCGGCCCTGGAAGGATGGAATTGTCAGCATTGAGTAGAGAAAACATCATGAGAAACCATCAGACTGTCAAACACACTGATAAACTGGAAGGAGAACCATCATCTTCCACCTGAATGATGACGATCACCTAAATGTTAAGTGAAACAAGATACAAGAAAAACAACAGTAGAAGTCAAGGTTAATGGTGGAAGTATGAACATTCCCTCTGGTCCTTATGTTTGGTCGGATCAAGGTTCTGACAACAACTCTGACTTTCACCGACTTAATCCCAGAGATCAGGGTTCCCACTCTTTTCCATAAGTTGGTTTCCAGGACAACTCAAGCTTTTCTTGGACATTTTACTCTTTTTCTCATTTTCCATGTGTTTCCCATGACTGGAAAAAATATTTGTTCATTTTCCAGGTTTTCCAGGACACGTGTGAATCCTGATGATGCCGTGTTCAGGATGAGCATGTCTTTTTCATGCCTGCAGGTTTTCCTCTGGGAAGTGGGCAGATGCTGTCCTTCTAAAGATCTTCATCCCTGAGTCAGCTGTAATCTAAATCCCAGAAGATCCAGAACAGTTTGGAGGGTTCAGGGTTTGGTCCTGACATCCAGCCCAAGGTTCATGTCGCTCAGCGCTCCAGCTACCGCCAGAGCTTCCTCCCCCACAGACAGAGGAAACGCAGTGACAACAGAGGCTTCCCAGGAAGATGGTCTGACTCCGTCCCTGACCAGCTGGCCCCACTACATTATTCTGATTGGCTGAAAGCAGCCACTGATGGCAGGGATTAAATCACTTACTTAGCATGTTTCAAAAGTGCCTGACCTTTTCCAAACACCCTTAAATCGATGGCTGTGTCTCACAGACGCTCCGCTGGCTCAGGTTAATTTATGCCAGCACACCTCCTGAACGGCAGAAGCTAAATCTCACCACTGAAACTCAGAAACATGACCTTTCCCTCCTCTGGTCTGGTCCAGCTGCTTCTGCTGAACAATATCTCTCTCTCGCCTTCTTCTGGCTGTTAGACAGGAAAGATCATGGAGACAGAGTGTAATCTAGTTTAATCTAGTGGGTATACTGTGGTCATGGCATGACCCCCCCCCCACCCCCCCCCCCCCCAAAAAAAACTAACTAACTAACAAACAAAAAAAAACTATACCTGCTCCAAAACAGTCCAACACGAGAAGCACACTTATAAGGTTATAAATCTAGGTATGAAATATGCATCAACACATACAGTTATGTGAAAAAGTGTTTCCTCCTTCCTGATTTCTTTTTTTTTTTACATGTTTTTCACACTTAAATGTTTCAGATCATCAAACAAAATTAAATATTAGACAAAGATAACACAAGTAAACACAAAATGCAGTTTTTATATGAAGGTTTTTATTAGTGGGGGGCGGGATCCAACCCTCCATGTCCCTGTGTGAAAAAGTGATCTTCCCCTAAACCTAATAACTGGTTGTTCCACCTTAACAGCAACAACTGCATCAAGCGTTTGTGATAACTGGCAGTGAGTCTTCTACAGCGAGTGAACATGTTTATTTCTGCTGTAAACATGTTTATTTCTGCTGTAAACATATTTATTTCTGCTGTGAACATGTTTATTTCTGCTGTAAACATGTTTATTTCTGTTGTAAACATATTTATTTCTGCTGTAAACATGTTTATTTCTGCTGCAAACATATTTATTTCTGCTGTAAACATGTTTATTTTGGCTGTAAACATGTTTATTCTGCTGTAAACATGTTCATTCTGCTGTAAACATGTTCATTCTGCTGTAAACATGTGTATTTCTGCTGTAAACATGTTTATTCTGCTGTAAACATGTTCATTCTGCTGTAAACATGTTCATTCTGCTGTAAACATGTTTATTCTGCTGTAAACATGTTCATTCTGCTGTAAACATGTTCATTCTGCTGTAAACATGTTTATTCCTGCTGTAAACATGTTCATTCTGCTGTAAACATGTTTATTCTGCTGTAAACATGTTCATTCTGCTGTGAACATGTTTATACCTGCTGATTCATGTTCATTCTGCTGTAAACATGTTCATTCTGCTGTAAACATGTTTATTCCTGCTGTAAACATGTTCATTCTGCTGTAAACATGTTTATTCCTGCTGTAAATATGTTCATTGTGCTGTAAACATGTTTATTCCTGCTGTAAACATGTTCATTCTGCTGTAAACATGTTCATTCTGCTGTTAAACATGTTCATTCTGCTGTAAACATGTTTATTCCTGCTGTAAACATGTTCATTCTGCTGTAAACATGTTAATTCCCGCTGTAAACATGTTTATTCTGCTGTAAACATGTTTATTCCTGCTGTAAACATGTTTATTCTGCTGTAAACATGTTCATTCTGCTGTAAACATGTTTTTTCCTACTGTAAACATGTTCATTCTCCTGTAAACATGTTTATTACTGCTGTAAACATGTTCATTCTGCTGTAAACATGTTTATTCTGCTGTAAACATGTTCATTCTGCTGTAACCATGTTTATTCCTGCTGTAAACATGTTCATTCTGCTGTAAACATGTTTATTCCTGCTGTAAACATGTTCATTCTGCTGTAAACATGTTTATTCTGCTGTAAACATGTTCATTCTGCTGTAAACATGTTTATTCCTGCTGTAAATATGTTCATTGTGCTGTAAACATGTTTATTCCTGCTGTAAACATGTTCATTTCTGCTGTAAACATGTTTATTCCTGCTGTCAACATGTTCATTCTGCTGTAAACATGTTTATTCCTGCTGTAAACATGTTTATTCTGCTGTAAACATGTTTATTCCTGCTGTAAACATGTTCATTCTGCTGTAAACATGTTCATTCCTCTGTAAACATGTTTATTCTGCTGTAAACATGTTAATTCTGCTGTTAACATGTCTATTCTGCTGTAAATATGTTCATTCTGCTGTAAACATGTTTATTCTGCTGTAAAAATGTTCATTTCTGCTGTAAACATGTTTATTTTTGCTGTAAACATGTTTATTCTGCTGTAAACATGTTCATTCTGCTGTAAACATGTTTATTTTCTTCTGTAAACATGTTTATTCTGCTGTAAACATGTTTATTCCTGCTGTAAACATGTTCATTCTGCTGTAAACATGTTCATTCTGCTGTAAACATGTTTATTCCTGCTGTAAACATGTTTATTCTGCTGTAAACATGTTCATTCTGCTGTAAACATGTTTATTCCTGCTGTAAATATGTTCATTCTGCTGTAAACATGTTTATTCCTGCTGTAAACATGTTCATTCTGCTGTAAACATGTTCATTCTGCTGTAAACATGTTTATTTCTGCTGTAAACATGTTCATTACTGCTGTAAACATGTTCATTCTGCTGTAAACATGTTTATTCTGCTGTAAAAATGTTCATTCTGCTGTAAACATGTTTATTCTGTTGTAAACATGTTTATTCTGCTGTAAATATGTTTTTTCTGCTGTAAACATATTTTTCTGCTGTAAACATGTTCATTCATTCTGCTGTTAAAATGTTCATTCAGCTGTAAACATGTTTATTCCTGCTGTAAACATGTTTATTCCTGCTGTAAACATGTTCATTCTGCTGTAAACATGTTTATTCTGCTGAAAACATGTTCATTCTGCTGTAAACATGTTTATTCCTGCTGTAAACATGTTCATTCTGCTGTAAACATATTAATTTCAGCTGTAAACATATTTATTTCTGCTGTAAACATGTTTATTTCTGCTGTAAACATATTTATTTCTGCTGTAAACATGTTCATTCTGCTGTAAATATGTTTTTTCTGCTGTAAACATGTTCATTCTGCTGTTAACATGTTCATTCTGCTGTAAACATGTTTATTCCTGCTGTAAATATGTTTATTCCTGCTGTAAACATGTTCATTCTGCTGTAAACATATTTATTTCTGCTGTAAACATATTTATTTCTGCTGTAAACATGTTTATTTCTGCTGCAAACATATTTATTTCTGCTGTGAACATGTTCATTCTGCTGTAAACATATTTATTTCTGCTGTAAACATGTTTATTCTGCTGTCAACATGTTCATTCTGCTGTTAACATGTTCATTCTGCTGTAAACATGTTTATTTCTGCTGTAAATATGTTTATTCCTGCTGTAAACATGTTTATTCTGCTGTAAACATGTTCATTCTGCTGTTAACATGTTCATTCTGCTGTAAACATGTTTATTTCTGCTATAAATATGTATATTTCTGCTGTAAACATGTATATTTCTGCTGTGAACATGTTTATTTCTGCTGTAAACATGTTTATTTCTGTTGTAAACATATTTATTTCAGCTGTAAACATGTTTATTTCTGCTGCAAACATATTTATTTCTGCTGTGAACATGTTTTTTCCGCTGTAAACATATTTTTTCGGCTGTAAACATGTTTATTTCTGCTGTAAAAAATTTTTTTCTGCTGTAAACATGTTTATTTTTGCTGTAAACATGTTTATTCTGCTGTAAACATGCTTATTTCTGCTGCAAGCATATTTATTTCTGCTGTAAACATGTTTATTACTGCTGTAAACATGTTCATTCTGCTGTAAACATGTTCATTCTCCTGTAAACATGTTTATTCCTGCTGTAAACATGTTCATTCCTGCTGTAAACATGTTTATTCTGCTGTAAACATGTTCATTCTGCTGTAAACATGTTTATTCTGCTGTAAACATGTTCATTCTCCTGTAAACATGTTTATTACTGCTGTAAACATGTTCATTCTGCTGTAAACATGTTCATTCTCCTGTGAACATGTTTATTCCTGCTGTAAACATGTTCATTATGCTTTAAACATATTTATTTCTGCTGTGAACATGTTTATTTCTGCTGTAAACATGTTTATTTCTGTTGTAAACATATTTATTTCTGCTGTAAACATGTTTATTTCTGCTGCAAACATATTTATTTCTGCTGTGAACATGTTTTTTCCGCTGTAAACATATTTTTCTGCTGTTAACATGTTTATTTCTGCTGTAAAATATTTTTTTCTGCTGTTAACATGTTTATTTTTGCTGTAAACATGTTCATTCTGCTGTAAACATATTTATTTCTGCTGTGAACATGTTTATTTCTGCTGTAAACATGTTTATTTCTGTTGTAAACATATTTATTTCTGCTGTAAACATGTTTATTTCTGCTGCAAACATTTTTTGCTGCTGTAAACATGTTCATTCTCCTGTAAACATGTTTATTACTGCTGTAAACATGTTCATTCTGCTGTAAACATGTTTATTCTGCTGTAAACATGTTCATTCTGCTGTAACCATGTTTATTCCTGCTGTAAACATGTTCATTCTGCTGTAAACATGTTTATTCCTGCTGTAAACATGTTCATTTCTGCTGTAAACATGTTTATTCTGCTGTAAACATGTTCATTCTGCTGTAAACATGTTTATTCCTGCTGTAAATATGTTCATTCTGCTGTAAACATGTTATTTCCTGCTGTAAACATGTTCATTTCTGCTGTAAACATGTTATTTCCTGCTGTAAACATGTTCATTCTGCTGTAAACATGTTTATTCCTGCTGTAAATATGTTTATTCTGCTGTTAACATGTTTATTCCTGCTGTAAACATGTTTATTCTGCTGTAAACATGTTAATTCCTGCTGTAAACATGTTTATTCTGCTGTAAACATGTTCATTTTGCTGTAAACATGTTTATTCTGCTGTAAACACGTTCATTCTGCTGTAAATATGTTCATTCTGCTGTAAACATGTTTATTCTGCTGTAAACATGTTTATTCCTGCTGTAAACATGTTTATTTTTGCTGTAAACATGTTTATTCCTGCTGTAAACATGTTCATTCTGCTGTAAACATGTTTATTTCTGCTGTAAACATGTTCATTCTGCTGTAAACATGTTTATTCCTGCTGTAAACATGTTTATTCTGCTGTAAACATGTTCATTCTGCTGTAAACATGTTTATTCCTGCTGTAAACATGTTCATTCTGCTGTAAACATGTTTATTCCTGCTGTAAACATGTTCATTCTGCTGTAAACATGTTCATTCTGCTGTAAACATGTTTATTTCTGCTGTAAACATGTTCATTCTGCTGTAAACATGTTCATTCTGCTGTGAACATGTTTATTCTGCTGTAAACATGTTCATTCTGCTGTAAACATGTTTATTCTGCTGTAAACATGTTTATTCTGCTGTAAACATGTTTTTTCTGCTGTAAACATATTTTTTCTGCTGTAAACATGTTTTCATTCTGCTGTAAACATGTTCATTCTGCTGTAAACATGTTTATTTCTGCTGTAAACATGTTTATTCCTGCTGTAAACATGTTTATTCTGCTGTAAACATGTTTATTCTGCTGTAAACATGTTTATTCTGCTGTAAACATGTTTATTCCTGCTGTAAACATGTTCATTCTGCTGTAAACATATTTATTTCTGCTGTAAACATATTTATTTCTGCTGTAACATGTTTATTTCTGCTGTAAACATATTTATTTCTGCTGTAAACATGTTTATTCTGCTGTAAACATGTTTATTCTGCTGTAAACATGTTCATTCTGCTGTTAACATGTTTATTCTGCTGTAAACATGTTTATTCCTGCTGTAAATATGTTTATTCCTGCTGTAAACATGTTCATTCTGCTGTAAACATATTTATTTCTGCTGTAAACATGTTTATTTCTGCTGTAAACATGTTTATTTCTGCTGTAAACATATTTATTTCTGCTGTGAACATGTTCATTCTGCTGTAAACATATTTATTTCTGCTGTAAACATGTTTATTCTGCTGTAAACATGTTCATTCTGCTGTAAACATGTTCATTTCTGCTGTTAACATGTTCATTCTGCTGTAAACATGTTTATTTCTGCTGTAAACATGTTTATTCCTGCTGTAAACATGTTTATTCTGCTGTAAACATGTTTATTTCTGCTGTTAACATGTTATTCTGCTTAAACATGTATTCTGCTTAAACATGTATATTTTGCTTAAAATATATATTTTGCTTACATTTATTGCTTAACATTTTTTTGTAAATATTTTGCTACATTTTGAAACATATTTATTTGCTTGAACATTTTTCTTAATTTTCGTTAACATTTTTTTCTCTTAACATTTTTTTCTGCTTAACATGTTTATTTCTGCTGTAAACATGTTTATTCTGCTGTAAACATGTTTATTTCTGCTGCAAGCATATTTATTTCTGCTGTAAACATGTTTATTACTGCTGTAAACATGTTCATTCTGCTGTAAACATGTTCATTCTCCTGTAAACATGTTTATTCCTGCTGTAAACATGTTCATTCTGCTGTAAACATGTTTATTCCTGCTGTAAACATGTTCATTCTGCTGTAAACATGTTTATTCTGCTGTAAACATGTTCATTCTCCTGTAAACATGTTTATTCCTGCTGTAAACATGTTCATTCTGCTGTAAACATGTTCATTCTGCTGTGAACATGTTTATTCCTGCTGTAAACATGTTCATTCTGCTTTAAACATATTTATTTCTGCTGTGAACATGTTTATTTCTGCTGTAAACATGTTTATTTCTGTTGTAAACATATTTATTTCTGCTGTAAACATGTTTATTTCTGCTGCAAACATATTTATTTCTGCTGTGAACATGTTTTTTCCGCTGTAAACATATTTATTTCTGCTGTTAACATGTTTATTTCTGCTGTAAATATTTTTTTCTGCTGTTAACATGTTTATTTTTGCTGTAAACATGTTCATTCTGCTGTAAACATATTTATTTCTGCTGTGAACATGTTTATTTCTGCTGTAAACATGTTTATTTCTGTTGTAAACATATTTATTTCTGCTGTAAACATGTTTATTTCTGCTGCAAACATTTTTTGCTGCTGTAAACATGTTTATTCCTGCTGTAAATATGTTTATTTCTGCTGTAAACATGTTCATTCTGCTGTAAACATGTTCATTCTGCTGTAAACATGTTTATTCCTACTGTAAACATGTTTATTCCTGCTGTAAACATGTTCATTCTGCTGTAAACATGTTCATTCTGCTGTAAACATGTTCATTCTGCTGTAAACATGTTCATTCTGCTGTAAACATGTTTATTCCTGCTGTAAACATGTTCATTCTGCTGTAAACATGTTCATTCTGCTGTAAACATGTTTATTCCTACTGTAAACATGTTCATTCTGCTGTAAACATGTTTATTACTGCTGTAAACATGTTTCATTCTGCTGTAAACATGTTTATTCCTGCTGTAAACATGTTCATTCCTGCTGTAAACATGTTTATTCCTGCTGTAAACATGTTCATTCTGCTGTAAACATGTTCATTCTGCTGTAAACATGTTCATTCTGCTGTAAACATGTTCATTCTGCTGTAAACATGTTCATTCTGCTGTAAACATGTTTATTCCTGCTGTAAACATGTTCATTCTGCTGTAAACATGTTCATTCTGCTGTAAACATGTTTATTCCTGCTGTAAACATGTTCATTCTGCTGTAAACATGTTTATTCTGCTGTAAACATGTTCATTCTGCTGTAAACATGTTTATTCCTGCTGTAAACATGTTCATTCTGCTGTAAACATGTTTATTCCTGCTGTAAACATTTTCATTCTGCTGTAAACATGTTCATTCTGCTGTAAACATGTTCATTCTGCTGTAAACATGTTTATTCCTGCTGTAAACATGTTCATTCTGCTGTAAACATGTTTATTTCTGCTGTAAACATATTTATTTCTGCTGCAAACATATTTATTTCTGCTGTAAACATGTTTATTTCTGCTGTGAACATGTTCATTCTGCTGTAAACATATTTATTTCTGCTGTAAACATGTTTATTCTGCTGTAAACATGTTTATTCCTGCTGTAAACATGTTCATTCTGCTGTAAACATGTTTATTTCTGCTGTAAATATGTTTATTCCTGCTGTAAACATGTTTATTCTGCTGTAAACATGTTCATTCTGCTGTTAACATGTTCATTCTGCTGTAAACATGTTTATTTCTGCTATAAATATGTTTATTTCTGCTGTAAACATGTTTATTTCTGCTGTGAACATGTTTATTTCTGCTGTAAACATGTTTATTTCTGTTGTAAACATATTTATTTCTGCTGTAAACATGTTTATTTCTGCTGTAAACATATTTATTTCTGCTGTGAACATGTTTTTTCCGCTGTAACATATTTTTCGGCTGTAAACATGTTTATTTCTGCTGTAAATATTTTTTTTCTGCTGTAAACATGTTTATTTCTGCTGCAAGCATATTTATTTCTGCTGTAAACATGTTTATTACTGCTGTAAACATGTTTATTTCTGCTGTAAACATGTTCATTCTGCTGTAAACATGTTTATTCCTGCTGTAAACATGTTCATTCTGCTGTAAACATGTTTATTCTGCTGTAAACATGTTCATTCTGCTGTAAACATGTTTATTACTGCTGTAAACATGTTCATTCTGCTGTAAACATGTTCATTCTGCTGTAAACATGTTTATTCCTGCTGTAAACATGTTCATTCTGCTGTAAACATGTTTATTTCTGCTGTAAATATGTATATTTCTGCTGTAAACAAGTTTATTTCTTTTGTAAACATATTTATTTCAGCTGTAAACATGTTTATTTCTGCTGCAAACATTCATTTCTGCTGTAAACATGTTCATTCTGCTGTAAACATGTTTATTTCTGCTGTAAACATGTTTATTTCTGCTGTTAACATGTTTATTTCTGCTGTAAACATGTTCATTCTGCTGTAAACATGTTTATTTCTGCTGTGAACATGTTTATTTCTGCTGTAAACATGTTTATTTCTGTTGTAAACATATTTATTTCTGCTGTAAACATGTTTATTTCTGCTGTAAACATTTTTTGCTGCTGTAAACATGTTTATTCCTGCTGTAAACATGTTTATTCCTGCTGTAAACATGTTCATTCTGCTGTAAACATGTTCATTCTGCTGTAAACATGTTTATTCTGCTGTAAACATGTTCATTCTGCTGTAAACATGTTTATTCCTGCTGTAAACATGTTCATTCTGCTGTAAACATGTTCATTCTGCTGTAAACATGTTCATTTCTGCTGTAAACATGTTTATTCCTGCTGTAAACATGTTCATTCTGCTGTAAACATGTTTATTACTGCTGTAAACATTTTCATTCTGCTGTAAACATGTTTATTCTGCTGTAAACATGTTCATTCTGCTGTAAACATGTTTATTCCTGCTGTAAACATGTTCATTCTGCTGTAAACATGTTTATTCTGCTGTAAACATGTTTATTCTGCTGTAAACATGTTCATTCTGCTGTAAACATGTTCATTCCTGCTGTAAACATGTTCATTCTGCTGTAAACATGTTTATTCTGCTGTAAAAATGTTCATTCTGCTGTAAACATGTTTATTCTGCTGTAAACATGTTATTTCTGCTGTTAACATGTTTATTCTGCTGTAAAAATGTTAATTTTGCTGTAAACATGTTTATTCTGCTGTAAAAGTTTATTCTGCTGTAAACGTGTGTATTCCTGCTGTAAACATGTTTATTTCTGCTGTAAACATGTTCATTCTGCTGTAAACATGTTTATTCTGCTGTAAACATGTTCATTCTGCTGTAAACATGTTTATTCCTGCTGTAAACATGTTCATTCTGCTGTAAACATATTAATTTCTGCTGTAAACATATTTATTTCTGCTGTAAACATGTTTATTTCTGCTGTAAACATATTTATTTCTGCTGTAAACATGTACATTCTGCTGTAAATATGTTTTTTCTGCTGTAAACATGTTCATTCTGCTGTAAACATGTTCATTCTGCTGTAAACATGTTTATTCTGCTGTAAACATGTTTATTCCTGCTGTAAACATGTTCATTCTGCTGTAAACATATTTATTTCTGCTGTAAACATGTTTATTTCTGCTGCAAACATGTTTATTTCTGCTGTAAACATGTTCATTCTGCTGTAAACATATTTATTTCTGCTGTAAACATGTTTATTCTGCTGTAAACATGTTCATTCTGCTGTAAACATGTTCATTCTGCTGTAAACATGTTTATTTCTGCTGTAAACATGTTTATTCCTGCTGTAAACATGTTTATTCTGCTGTAAACATGTTCATTCTGCTGTAAACATGTTCATTTCTGCTGTAAACATGTTTATTTCTGCTGTAAACATGTTTATTTCAGCTGTAAACATGTTTATTTCTGCTGTGAACATGTTTATTTCTGCTGTAAACATGTTTATTTCTGCTGTAAACATATTTATTTCTGCTGTAAACATGTTTATTTCTGCTGTAAACATATTTATTTCTGCTGTGAACATGTTTATTTCTGCTGTAAACATATTTTTCTGCTGTAAACATGTTTATTTCTGCTGTAAACATTTTTTTTCTGCTGTAAACATGTTTATTTTTGCTGTAAACATGTTTATTCTGCTGTAAACATGTTCATTCTGCTGTAAACATGTTTATTTCTGCTGTAAACATATTTATTTCTGCTGTAAACATGTTTATTTCTGCTGTAAACATGTTCATTCTGCTGTAAACATGTTCATTCTGCTGTAAACATGTTTATTCCTGCTGTAAACATGTTCATTCTGCTGTAAACATGTTTATTCTGCTGTAAACATGTTCATTCTGCCGTAAACATGTTTATTTCTGCTGTAAACATGTTTATTTCTGCTGTAAACATGTTTATTCTGCTGTTAACATGTTTATTCCTGCTGTAAACATGTTTATTTCTGCTGTAAACATATTTATTTCTGCTGTAAACATATTTATTTCTGCTGCAAACATATTTATTTCTGCTGTAAACATGTTTATTCTGCTGTAAACATGTTTTTTCTGCTGTAAACATGTTTATTTCTGCTGTAAATATGTTTTTTCTGCTGTAAACATGTTTATTTCTGCTGTAAACATGTTCATTCTGCTGTAAACATGTTTATTTCTGCTGTAAACATGTTTATTCTGCTGTAAACATGTTCATTCTGCTGTAAACATGTTTATTCCTGCTGTAAACATGTTCATTCTGCTGTAAACATGTTTATTTCTGCTGTAAACATGTTTATTTCTGCTGTAAACATGTTTATTCCTGCTGTAAACATGTTCATTTCTGCTGTAAACATGTTCATTTCTGCTGTAAACATGTTTATTCCTGCTGTAAACATGTTTCATTCTCTGCTGTAAACATGTTTATTCTGCTGTAAACATGTTCATTCTGCTGTAAACATGTTCATTCTGCTGTAAACATGTTTATTCCTGCTGTAAACATGTTTATTCTGCTGTAAACATGTTCATTCTGCTGTAAACATGTTTATTCCTGCTGTAAACATGTTCATTCTGCTGTAAACATGTTTATTCTGCTGTAAACATGTTTATTCTGCTGTAAACATGTTCATTCTGCTGTAAACATGTTTATTCCTGCTGTAAACATGTTCATTCTGCTGTAAACATGTTTATTTCCTGCTGTAAACATGTTTATTTCTGCTGTAAACATGTTTATTCTGCTGTAAACATGTTCATTCTGCTGTAAACATGTTTATTCCTGCTGTAAACATGTTTATTCTGCTGTAAACATGTTTATTCCTGCTGTAAACATGTTCATTCTGCTGTAAACATGTTTATTCCTGCTGTAAACATGTTTGTTCTGCTGTACACATGTTCATTCTTGCTGTAAACATGTTTATTTCTGCTGCAAACATGTTTATTTCTGCTGTAAATATGTTTTTTCTGCTGTAAACATGTTTATTTCTGCTGTGAACATATTTATTTCTGCTGTGAACATGTTCATTCTGCTGTAAACATGTTTATTCCTGCTGTAAACATGTTCATTCTGCTGTAAACATGTTTATTCCTGCTGTAAACATGTTCATTCTGCTGTAAACATGTTTATTCCTGCTGTAAATATGTTTATTTCTGCTGTAAATATGTTTATTCTGCTGTAAACATGTTCATTCTGCTGTAAACATGTTTATTCCTGCTGTTAACATGTTCATTCTGCTGTAAACATGTTTATTCCTGCTGTAAACATGTTCATTCTGCTGTAAACATGTTTATTCCTGCTGTAAACATGTTTATTCCTGCTGTAAACATGTTCATTCTGCTGTAAACATGTTCATTCCTGCTGTTAACATGTTCATTCTGCTGTAAACATGTTTATTCTGCTGTGAACATGTTTATTCTGCTGTAAACATGTTCATTCCTGCTGTAAACAAGTTTATTCCTGCTGTAAACATGTTCATTCTGCTTTAAACATGTTTATTCCTGCTGTAAACATGTTCATTCTGCTGTAAACATGTTTATTCCTGCTGTAAACATGTTCATTCTGCTGTAAACATGTTCATTCTGCTGTAAACGTGTTTATTCTGCTGTAAACATGTTTATTCCTGCTGTAAACATGTTTATTCCTGCTGTAAACATGTTTATTCTGCTTTAAACATGTTTATTCCTGCTGTAAACATGTTCATTCTGCTGTAAACATGTTCATTTCTGCTGTAAACATGTTTAATTCTGCTGTAAACATGTTTATTCCTGCTGTAAACATATTTATTCCTGCTGTAAACATGTTCATTCTGCTGTAAACATGTTTATTCCTGCTGTAAACATGTTGATTCTGCTGTAAACATGTTTATTCCTGCTGTAAACATGTTTATTCTACTGTAAACATGTTTATTCTGCTGTAAACATGTTTATTCCTGCTGTAAACATGTTTGTTCTGCTGTACACATGTTCATTCTGCTGTAAACATGTTTATTTCTGCTGTAAACATGTTTATTTCTGCTGTAAATATGTTTTTTCTGCTGTAAACATGTTTATTTCTGCTGTAAACATTTTATTTCTGCTGTGAACATGTTCATTCTGCTGTAAACATGTTTATTCCTGCTGTAAACATGTTCATTCTGCTGTAAACATGTTTATTCCTGCTGTAACCATGTTCAGTCTGCTGTAAACATGTTTATTCCTGCTGTAAATATGTTTATTTCTGCTGTAAACATGTTTATTCTGCTGTAAACGTGTTCATTCTGCTGTAAACATGTTTATTCCTGCTGTAAACATGTTTATTCTGCTGTAAACATGTTTATTCCTGCTGTAAACATGTTTATTCTGCTGTAAGCATGTTTATTCCTGCTGTAAACATGTTTATTCCTGCTGTAAACATGTTTATTTCTGCTGTAAACATGTTTATTCTGCTGTAAACATGTTTATTCCTGCTGTAAACATATTTATTCTGCTGTAAACATGTTCATTCTGCTGTAAACATGTTTATTCTGCTGTAAACGTGTTTATTCCTGCTGTAAACATGTTTATTCTGCTGTAAACATGTTTATTCCTGCTGTAAACATGTTCATTCTGCTGTAAACATGTTCATTCTGCTGTAAACGTGTTCATTCTGCTGTAAACGTGTTCATTCTGCTGTAAACGTGTTTATTCTGCTGTAAACGTGTTTATTCCTGCTGTAAACATGTTTATTCTGCTGTAAACATGTTTATTCCTGCTGTCAACATGTTCATTCTGCTGTAAACATGTTCATTCTGCTGTAAACATGTTTATTCCTGCTGTAAACATGTTTATTCCTGCTGTAAACATGTTCATTCCTGCTGTAAACATGTTTATTCCTGCTGTAAACACGTTAATTCTGCTGTAAACATGTTTATTCCTGCTGTAAACATGTTTATTCCTGCTGTAAACATGTTTATTCTGCTGTAAAGTCTGTGGGGATTTGCTCTGTTTTGGAGACTAGCGGATCAAGGCAGAACTAGTTTTTGGAACATGGAATTGAGCTTCCCTGTTCTGAGGTGGAGTTTTCCCTTTGATCGGTCCTGTGTCAGACTGAAGACCTGGGGCGTGTACGACGAAGCCGGATTAACATGCCTGGGATTTCTCTCTGTTACCTGGTTGACTTAACCAGACATCTGCGGTCTTGATAAACGGTACTATGAAGCTGGTTATCAACTCGGTAACTCAACCCAGGGTTTCCATCTTAATCAGTGTGCGCTCACTTAAAAGGGGCGGCGTTGGAAGCATCTGACCAATCACAGACATGGAGAAACAGAGAGCGACATATTTCACCATGGAGGAGCAGACGATGATACTTAACAAATATGAAGAATTCAGGAACATCATTCAGGCCAGAAGCAACACGGTCGCTGCAGCAAAAATCAGGAAGGAATGCTGGGAGATAATTGCAGACTCTGTTAATGCGTAAGTCCGTGTGATTGTACAATCATAAAACAATATCGGACTCTGATCATTTAGTGTCACTTAATCACACTACAGCGCTTCCTCTGTGGATTTCCTTCTCATACTGTACTTATAGCCTAGATATTTCCAGCATAGGCTCATGCACTCATTGTAACGGTGTGGATGGGTGTGTGCTCCATAAATTCATGATTATAAAACGGGTGTTTCTCATTCTTAAATGTGATTGGCTGAGCTGCGTTCCAAGCCCGTGGTAAAACAGACTGTAACCTACCTCCGCTTCGCGCTGTGCCCCGCCGTTGTAAAACCGCTGTAACCCACGGCTTCTCGGGGCTTATTGCTTTATTTCTGCATGTGTGACCTCTTAACCATATTATTTCAGATGCAACTCCAGCGGCGCAACATGATCATGAGAACAAATACAAGAATATAATCAGCGTCGCCAACGGTGTGCATGAAATTACCATTGAATGAATGAATGAATGAATGAATGAATGAATGAATGATTTTATTGAGTGGGATTTGAACACTGTGCACAATTAAGCTACAAAAATTAAACTATTCAGCTGCATCAATACAGCACTAATATTTGTTTTCACTCAAGGTGAGGCGTTGGTTTATATAAAAATTAATTTATTGAGTCTATTAACATTAATAAAACCTCAGCGCGATGCAGAGCATCTGTGGTGTTTTCGGTGCGGCTGCGATGCGTTACATTTGTGATGTTCGGCTCCAACAGCTGACAGATGTAACGGACTCCAGCAGAGGAAAACCTATATCTTTCATATAACGTGTCATCTGGCAAATCAAAAGGGTTGCACCGATATTCTCTCTCTTCTCAGAGTTCCTCTCATGATCTGCGCACCAACGTCGACAAGTAAAAGTGGGCAGGCCATTTTCCAAGAGCTCTAATTGGTCAGGGGGTGGGGGTTGTATACTCTGTGATCTCTTTTCCAGAACTTAACCTGGTCCGGACCAGGTTAGGCGTTCAGCATAAGTTACCGGGGAGATAGAACCCGATCAGAAGTGAACCAGCGTCATAGGACGAAAAACCCAGGGTTAACCCTGAAGTTACCTCGATAAGAGAAAATCCGGCTTCGTCGTACAGGCCCCTGTCCAGGTAAACCTGCCCCTCACCTGATAACAGCTGGGTTAGACACCTGCAACCAAATGCATATATATATATGTACGTATGTATATATGAAAGCAAAAACAAACTCCAGTTATTAACATAATAATACACGTTGTATTTGGGTGGTCGACAAATAACACAATTCTGATGTGTCCGTATGTCACGGGGTGATAAAAGTGCATATTTTTAAAGAACACATATATAAATGTTGTTTCTCGGACAAGTTAAAGTACAATAATATTAAATGTGGTGGTTTTAAGATTTCTACCTAGAATTTTGATCCAAACATCAAAAATGTCATATGGTGTGACTGTCCAGATCACGTGTGCCCTCAGAAATAAGAGCATAAATTCCAAATATCTATAAATATTTTATAGTTCTCTGGTGCATATAAAATGACAATGTGTTATCAATACCAACGTAAACTGTTGATGTCTATGCACAATGTAAAAAAAGAGTTATGACCAAATACTTTTTGTCCGCAAAATGGTCATCATATGGTGTGACACCCTACTGTGTATTTTGAACAGGCAATAATTCGGACATATTAATGATGAAGAGGACCACACCTGACCAGGAAGTCAGAGTAACATCTCTAGAATGACGTACAAAGTCACGACATGAGTTTTACACATTTGATATAAAGTTGAAAAGCTATGAATGTGACATCACTAACAGTGGTCAGTGTTTTTTGTCTTATGGTCTTTGACATATAAGCCCAAATTTTTTTTGTTTTTTAAAAAACTTAATATTTCTGAAAATTAGTTTTTTGTATCATTCTAAGTCTTAATTATCCAAATATATATGTGTTCTTTTAGATTTTGTGTTGAAAGAAGCATTTTTTTTCACCGTTTTGCTGCTCGAGTGCCTCAAATTGTCATATTGTGTGACATGAAAGACATACATTTAAAATGAAAATCAGGTAATTATTTTCTTTCTTATTACCTTTATCACACATTTTAATCAGGGCTGCTTCGACATTTCACATTTCATTGTGAAAATTTAGCATATTTCGGTTTATTTCTCTAAATCATCTCGTAAAGAAGGACATTGCTCCTCAATTTATCAAGATACTTTAACCTAATTCTCTGAAGCATTATAAGATCTGAATGAAATTGCTTGTGACTCTTGCTGACAACTTGTATCTCCATGTACTGTATATTAGTCGCAGCTAAACGGCGGTAAAAGCCATCAAAGCCAGAGCTGGTAATCTGATCCGGATTAGCCACCATTCCATTCCTGGAGCAGTGGCTATTCTTCCTGGGGTCCAAACGTGACCCCCCTGTGCGCTGCTCACGGTAAACACATTTAGCTAACGGCTGCTGCGCCACAAATAAACACCAGATCAGGATCAGGTCTGGGAGACCACGTTTGCTTCGAGGACTTTGTAGACCGCAGACGGAGTTGGAGGTGATGGATTAAAGCTTTTAGAAACCTGCTTCATCAGCTGTTAACCATCCGACTCATCCTGGGGTCTCGTCCGGGATGGGACGTAGTCCCCGCAGCGTCTCCTGGGTCCCAGAGACCTGGAGAACCGGAGACCTGGAGAACCGGAGACCTGGAGAACCGGAGACCTGGAGAACCGGAGACCTGGAGGCCCGTAGACCTGGAGGCCCGTAGACCTGGAGAACCGGAGACCTGGAGGCCCGTAGACCTGGAGAACCGGAGACCTGGAGAACCGGAGACCTGGAGAACCGAAGACCTGGAGGCCCGTACACCTGGAGGCCCGTACACCTGGAGAACTGGAGACCTGGAGAACCGGAGACCTGGAGGCCCGTAGACCTGGAAACCTGGAGACCTGGAGACCTGGAGACCTGGAGAACCAGAGACCTAGAGAACTGGAGACCTGGAGGCCTGGAGGGGTGTAGATGTTTCATTACAGATAAAACAGTCTGACTTCTGTGTTTCTACAAAAACTCTGTTTCATAAGAGTCTTTTGCGTTTTTTTAACCTCATCTGTGAGATCATGTTTTTAACGCTCTAGTTTCCCGTTTTTCGTACGAAGCCGGTCCTGGTAAATCCCCTGAACAGCCTCCTGTCCGTTGGTGCTGCCATCAGATACTAGACTTACATCTCTAACATGTCCCGTCCATCCTGGTAGCGAGCAGAACGCCGGTCCGGCTGCTTTGCTGTGTTGATGAAACATTATTCTGAGATGGACTGCAGCCTCCCCGCGGGCGAAACTGCTGAACTGACCCAGTTTGCATGGAGACAGAAACACCGTGAAGGTTGTGGAAAGTGGAAAGAATCAGTTAGAAGAGCAGCAGCTGAGCAGCGCTGTGTTTACACCACGTCGTTCCAAATCAAACCAGCGCCGGCATCAAACCGGAGGAAATCATGTGGAAATAAAACGGCTGGAAAATGAAATGTCAACAATTCAATTTAATAAAAGCTGCAGCTGAATGAATGTTTCCCGGATCATTCATGATTGTGGAGCACCTGGACTCATTCCAGCTCCCAGAGAAAATCAGCGGCATAATGGACCTTTCTGAAGACACGTTACATAACGAGCATCGCTGGAAACAATGGTGATGACATGGCACGTCTTTTATGTCCAGACGGCTGACGTGAACGACACCTGAACCGGAGAAAGGACGAGCTGGAGCCAGACTCTTCCTGGAGGGAAATATTCACAACCTTTACCTCAGAAAGATCTGAGATTAAATGTGCTGCAGAGTTCACACAGATTTCCACGCAAGCGTTGTCTGCAGTGTTCATTTTCCTCAGAGTCTTCGTCAACGACCTATTGTTCTTGATGAAAACTAAACAAAAACCAACGCACGGGGATCAAAACTATATTGAAAGTGAATGACATTTTCATCAGCCAATGAAAACTACACGGAAATACCTGACAGCAAAAACATCCAATCAGAACAGCAACGTTTGGCTACCCGGGAGGTGATAAACAGTTCTCACATGTCGTGATTAAAGTGATCGTAAAAATGTCCAGTCCGGGGAGAAACAGAGGAGCTGACACACGGACACGTTTCACTTTCCACTACGCGACACAAAACCAGACGACGCGTAAACCGCGCAGAGCGACTTTTACCAGCAGAAACGGCCAACCTGAATCCACAGCTGCAGCATGCAGAGGTAAAGCTGGCAATACGCCGCCATTTTGTTGTGCTTCTGCAAAGTTAGTTATTTTTGAAGGAAGAATGTTCTCTTACTTTGATATGATGATGAAAAAAGACCTGAAACATGTTATGAAATGAAGAAGGTGTAGTGAAGAGGAAAGAAAAAAGCTCCTTTTAAATGAACAATGTCTGTTATTAAGGCGCCGGACTGACTGTTGTTTTTTAAAATGTATTCACATATATGTGTGTATGTGTATGCAGGGTCCAAAATTAACACTAAACCAGGCACCAAATGTGAGTAGTGAATTTTCTGTTTGGAGTAAATCTCAGAGTTATCCGCCACACGGCGAGTAAATATTTGCTCCAAATAATTTCTGTTTCTAAATCTTCATATTGTGGATTTCTTCTGTATGCTGCTCTGGTGTCTGCAGGTATGAAAGTCGCGCCTTTACACGCTGACACACTCAAACATGCACTCATGACATGAGAGGACCACCCACTCCATTACCTCCATTTACTAGCAACTAGCGTTTAGCTCAGGCTGATTAAGCAACGCGATCATGTTGAGAATGTCAGCAGGAGGCAGCCTTCCAAAGGAAAGCTCACTGAACGGGCAGATAAACCAGCAGGATGTAAAGTTCAGAGAGAAAAGTGATGCTGTGGAGGCGTCACAAGACACCGGCTGCACCATGACAGGGTCCGCTCCATTTA
>JALJCO010014499.1:0-199119 GCA_023101725.1 Atherinomorus stipes
CACACCTTAGATCTGCTGATCTCGAAAGGTCTGGACATTTCTAAGGTCACGGTGTGTGATGTGGGGCTGTCGGATCACTGCTGTGTTTTCTTTGAGAGTACCATCTCAGTGCACACAAATGTCTCAAAGGAGGTGATAACCAAACGGTGTATAACTGAAAATACCAGTGAGATTTTTAACCAGGTCTTCTCTCTAACACCTGCCCTGTCAGGGGCTTCAGTCAATGAGCTGGTCACTAACTTTAATGCTAACATGCTGAGTGTCATGGATTCTATTGCTCCTATTAAGGTGAAGGTTATCTCTGGAAGGAAAAAGTCTCCATGGAGAAATTCCACACTGGTGAAAACTGGAAAGAGAGAGTGCCTCGGAAAGCTGAGCGCAGATGGAGAAAAACAAAACTACAGGTTCATTATGACATCTATAAAGAGAAACTTCCTTTTATAATTTACAGCTGAGGAATGCAAGGAATTCGTATTTTTCTGACATCATCACTAAAAACGGTCATAATGCTCGGGCCTTATTTGCTACAGTCGACAGGCTAACAAACCCTCCTGTGTCAGTAGCACCTGAATTTTATTTCACTAAAGCCTGCAATGACTTTGCCAAATTTTTCACAGACAAAATCCAAATTATTAGACAAGCTGTTGGTTCAACAACAGCAGGTTCAGGTCTTGTATCGTGTCCACCAAGTCTAAACACCATGACACAGTTTTATCCCATTACTAGCAAAGAACTGGAGGATATCTTGCATCAACTGAACTCCTCCTCTTGCTGTTTGGACATCCTGCCCACTGGTTTTTTAAAAAGGTCTCAAAGACCTTGGAGTCAGATCCTGCTTCAGATTGTGAACTCCCTCTAACGTCAGGTGTTTTCCCAGAGTCACTGAAAACAGCTGTGATCAAACCTCTGCTAAAAAAGGATAATCTAGACAAGACACAGATGAGGCAGCTACAGGCCCGATCTCAATCTTCCATTTTTAGGTAAGATCATTGAAAAAGCAGCCTTTCACCAGCTAAATGACTTTTTAAGAGAAAACAACCGTTATGATGTCTTCCAATCAGGTTTTAGACAGCACCACAGCACAGAGACTACTCTGACCAAAGTCATGAATGACATATGTCTGAATACTGACACTGGAAAAATGTCCGTGTTGGTTTTACTGGATCTCAGCGCTGCATTTGATACGGTTGACCACATCATATTACTCCAACGACTGGAGAAGTGGGTGGGTCTCTCTAGTTCTGTACTAAACTGGTTCAAAACATACTTGGAGAACAGGAAGTACTTTGTGTCAGTAGGCAATTTTACATCTGAGCAGACAAAAATGACCTGTGGAGTTCCCCAGGGCTCTATCCTGGGGCCTCTTCTGTTTAACATCTACATGCTCCCACTGGCTCAGGTTATAAAGAACAACAATATTAGTTACCATAGCTACGCAGATGACACACAGCTATATATTACAGTATCACCAGGAGACCGGGGCCCTGTACAGGCTCTTGGTAAATGTATTGAGGAGATTAATGACTGGATGTGCCTCAACTTTCTTCAGCTGAACAAAAACAAAACTGAGGTGATTGTTTTTGGAGCCAAAGAGAAACGACAGCAGGTCGTCACAGAACTTCAGTCCATCCACATAAAAACCACCAATCAGGCCAGAAATCTGGTGTGTAGTGATGGACTCAGACCTAAATTTTGAAAAACACATCAAAGCGATCACTAAATCAGCCTACTATCACCTGAAGAACATCTCAAGGATAAAAGATCTGATGTCTCAGGAAAATCTGGAAAAACTAGTCCATGCATTCATCTTCAGTCGGCTTGACTACTGTAACAGCGTCTTTACTGGTCTACCTAAAAAATCAGTTAAACAGCTGCAGCTCATTCAGAACTCTGCTGCCCGAGTTCTCACAAAGACCAGAAAGTGGACCACATCAGTCCAGTTCTCAGGTCTTTACACTGGCTGCCGGTCCATCAGAGAATAGACTTTAAAGTTCTGCTGCTGGTCTATAAAGCTCTGAATGGTTCAGGCCCAAAATACATCAGTGACCTCTTGACCCAGTATGAACCTACAAGACCCCTCAGGTCATCTGGATCCGGTCTTTTATCAGTTCCCAGAGTCAGAACCAGACATGGAGAAGCTGCGTTCAGCTTCTATGCTCCACATGTCTGGAACAAACTCCCAGAAAGTCTCAGATCAGCTGAAACACTTAGTTTATTTAAATCCAGGCTGAAGACCCACCTGTTCTCAGCTGCTTTTACGTAGATTTTATTCAAAAGTTAAAATCCGCACGTCTCTGTATTCTCTCTTTTTAATTTTAAATGCTTTTAATTTTGAATCATGCTTCTAATTTTTTTTTTCTCTCCCTTTTGCTTATAATGTTTTATGTAAAGCACTTTGAATTGTTCTGTACATGAAATGTGCTATACAAATAAACTTGCCTTGCCTTGCCTTAATATCTGTATTGATATCGGTTATCGGCCACATGAGTTTTAAAATATCGGCATATCGGATATTGGCCCAAATTCCAATATTGTGCATCCCTAGTCTTTTAACATTATACTTAACTCAGATTAATTCCATAAGTTGTCTCTATTTGGACAGATGAATGCAAACTAAATCTAGGCTCTGCATTTGCTTAAATTTTACAACTAATTTCTGACTGGTTCTCACACCTCACAACCTCTGATTGAGCAGCACTGTGACCAGTCATTGCAGAGATTTTGTCTTAAAGAAAAAGTAATGAGACTTAACAGAGAGCATGCTGATTTTTTTTTTTCCTCTGAATGCATGTCCACACATCCTTGAAAACAAGTATACCACAGTGCTCATTTAGGAACAATCATGTTAAGTAGGTTGCAGAGGCACTCGTGTGTGAACATAAATTAAAAAGATGAGCAGTTTGCACATTTGAAAAATGCTTAAAACTATCTGAGGTGACACATTATACATATGGGTGGAAATGTGCACACTGTTGCTGTTTCCCCTTTTGTGCAGAGCAATGCTCCAGTTCCATCAGTCACATCACACCGATCCCCGTGTCCCCACAATCCTCCCCACGGTCATTCATCACAGTGCCACTCAAACGCTGACTCGGGTCCCTGGAGTGTCATGGTAATATCGTCCCTCTGTGCATGTGTGCTCATTCATGTATGCATGCATTTCAGTGAGATTATATTTGTTTTTTCTGAATGCATGTTTCCGAGTTTATCCATGCATGATATTTTTCCCCATTTTGGAGGGCTTGCTGTGTTGTTTTTGTTTTGTTTTTTTTTCCCTTTGAGAGCTCTGGAAATATGAAGGTGCATTGCTGCAGTAACAGAGTGAGGGGAGGCAGAACAAGTAGACAGAGAGGAGAGGGGAGAAGTCAGGAGGAGCTCAGCAACAGGCAGAGGGCAAAGAGGATGACAGTGCCTCCTAGTAGCCTTTCTGTCAAGATGATTATCTTTAAACACAGCTTGAGGTGAAAGATGTGTCACATAACATGTAAGACGGTTGCTAAGGGAGTTAAATTGAGACTCATTGGACTTCAGAGTGTTGACGCAAAACAAGTTTTGCTCACTCTGCTTTTCTACAAAGATTTAACAGCATTAATTTATGAAAATCACAAGTCTTCCTCAGTTATAGCACTGTAACATCTCACTGCAATATGGATCCGCTCCAGGGGAAGCATCTGCCTAAAGGCATGAATAGATTTTATCCCTAAAGCCAAAGTGTGATCCACAATTGTTGTTTTTTCAATTAGCTTATCTGCAATGAGCATCTTTCAAGTTAAAACATGGAGACATCATTCCAACAGCAACTGACACAGACCTAAAGGCTTTAATCACTTAGATTACACACAGCTGAGGTGTAATAATGCCACTAACACGCTTTGTGAATGACAATAAAGCCACAAAACAAAGAGCTCATCTGCACAGATCAAATCTGAGTGCATTATTGAGCTTCTTGTATTGTGTCTGGATCACCGGTCATTTAAGGGGCTAGCAAAAGAGGAAAAAAAGGGGGGGGGAAAAAAAAAGGGGGGGGGGGGGGGGGGTCAAAACAGATAAATGGGCTGAAACTCATGGAATAAACTGACTACTGGCTACACACCCCCCACCCACACACACGCGCACACACCCACCACACCCCCCCCACCACCCACACACACACACTTCCAGCCAGCCACTGATTATATCCATACATGTTACAACCACCAGCCTACAGATAAGGTAAATAAATGGTTACATACAAACATTCCCATTTTCCTATCAGTCACAAAAGCTTTTTGTGGATGTGCATGTGTGCATACTCAGCTGAGAAACAGTGTCCTGAAACAGAGCATGGGGGGTGTGCAGCGCTTCTGCGGTGACAGCTGTGTCATGGACATCTGTTGCAGGAGTATTGAGTCATGCACAAATGGTGAACAGAATTCTATTTGCTCATCTAACAACATTAAATCTGTCTGTAAAGCAGCTTATTTTTCCATCCTTAAATATGCCTGCTCTGCTCAGGCAGGAGTTTGCAAAAGCACCTTGCTCATGTCATTGTTACATTCACTAAAAGTGCTATTTAGAGGTCTAATAACTTAGTAATACCTTGTCTCCCTCTGCTTCACTAGCCTCCATTAGTGTCACATGTTAAGAGATTCCTCTGCCTTCTTCGGTCTTTAGGTCATACTTGCAATGAACGTATTATTTCTGTCGTATTTGATCCAAGTTTAGTGAATGAAATCACATTTCCTCAACCTGCATTTGAATTTAACTGACTTTCTGTCCAAGTGCAAACTCTTAAATCCTCACATTAAGTACAGAATCAAAGCTCATTTACGCTTCGCTGTATCAACATCTGTACAGTCTGCTGCATGAATCCAACTGGGATCATTTATCCACGAAGCTACATGAGGATGCATGAAATGTGTAATCTGTCAGATCACTGCATCCCTAAAAAAAACAGTAACAGCAAAGAGATTTGTGATCATGTGCATATTTCTAGTTTATGGGATATAATCAGCACCAACAACATTTCATCTGTTAAGGATTTTGCTAATGCCAGCAGTTTTATTTTCAAAGTGCTGCAAAAGATTGTTAAGCCCTGGACATCAAAAACTGATTATGAAGCTAAATGGTGATTTAAGGATGTGGTAATTATTGTATGCTTTTAGTAACTTATTAAATATTAAAGGTAAATGAATGCTGTCTTTGATCAAGCATAAAAGATTAAGTGAACAGTAATGAGGATCAATGCTGGATTTGGATGTAATGACATGCCATTTAAGCGTTGTCATAGTTACTTTAAGGTAAAAACCAGACTCAGACCAGTTTGGATATGGTTCAGCTTTCCAGGCCATAGTGGTGTTACACCACTAAAAGTAATGCAGACCTTGTGTTCAGAGTGACAGATTACACATCAAATGTGTCTGCCAACAGAATAAATGCATAAAAAGTCAAACGGTGCGGCGTGCAATTTAAATGCTCCACAAAATGTCAGGCACACATGATTTGTGGTACTGATTCAAACCTTGTAAATATCACAGATGTCTTATAAGATCCAACAAGTGTTTCAAGCAGCCTGTTTGTGGAATCAAATCATTTTATTTCTTAAAGTGACAAAGTCAACAGAAAAACTAATTCTACCATTAAATGCTTAGCACTCTACTGAATCACTGATGGACAACTGTCAGCCATGAGGGAGACCAAGTACGCAACAAGCTGATGTCAACATCAAAAACAACTTTGCGTCAAAACTTGCACAAAAGCAGGGTAACAGAAAGATTAAGCCAATACAACAAAAAAACATGCTTAACACCACCTTGCTGTAGCCAGTTCAGTCTGCTGCTTTTACAAGCACAGTACTGACAGAATGCACAAGAGAGTGGTACTTTCACCATCAAGTTAAATTAGAGAAGCAATAACACCTGCTACCACACAAATAGCAGTCTATTTTGGATGGTGTTCATGCACCACCCAACAATTCAGTGCAGAGAAACAAACATCCTTTACGTGTTATGACTTGTTCTGAAAACAAAGAAAAATACCTGACTGCAGAAATAAAGAAGTTAGCGGCAAGATTTGAGGAAATTTACAAGTCATTTCACCCAGGACAAAACTGTTGACTTGCATCAGTGACTAAAATGTGTTAGACTTGTCACAGGACTGCATTTGCCAGTGGTGCACAGCTATTACAGTATGTGAAAGCTGAGGACAACAACAAAGTAATAGCATTATGTTTGCAGAACAAAGCCTGAGAAACAGTCTGTGAAACAACACACCAGAGTGCCAAGCAGAAAAACAATCAGGAGACTCCCAGCCTTGCATACAGCACACATCAACTCATCTTATATGCAAAACGAAAATCATCTTCTCTGGAAACTTGTAAAGCTCAGAGCAGGTAACTTGAAGACCTTCCGGTCCAAGTTTGTGATGGGAAGGAGACTTCAGCTCTGGTCTGACCCCAGCTGAGCACAGACCAGAGCTGACATTTAAAAGAAGACATGAGCAGACTCACAGTTTTGAAGTCGCCGTGGCTGCAATCCTGGCCTTGGTATCTGCAGTAAAGCATCATCTCTTTCAGGTCATGGCCGACCCTCTCGATGAACTCCTTCATGCTGAACGCTTTGGGCTTGTAGGCTGTGAAGTTGGCCTTTTCCTGGAGAACAGCAAGCACATCAGGCTCAGCCAGGTGTGGCTGGGGGATAGTCAGGTGCACATCCAGCAGGGCTAGCAGCTCTCCAGCATGGTACAAGTCGTTACGCGTGAGACGGCTGAAGCGATAAGCATTCAGGTTACAAATGGTCACAGCAGGGAAAACCAGACTGCTGGACACCACAGCGTCCACGCTGGTCACGTGAGGGTAGGACAGGAAATAGGCCAGCCGCTCGGCACTCTCCAGTGCTAGCAATCCCAGGCAGGCAAGCAGAGCTGCAGCCCAGAGCAAGCGGCGCACACTGGCCTGACCATATGGGAAGATGAAGCGTAGGCCATGCAGCGTGCTGGTATGGGCGAAGGCCTGCCAGGAGGTGGGGCGCAGGCTGGAGCTCTCATGGCTCCCCTGACTGCCACAGTTCTCCTTTAAATCCATGTTCAGTCCTCCACCTCCTGAGCCAGGGAGCCCCCTGTGCACTCACACCTACAGAGAGAGAGAGAGGAAACACCAGTAAGAGATTCAGATTCACAATCCATCGTCATATCAACCATACGATGCAAAATAAAGCAGGAAGTAGGGAAAGAGAAAAATATATAATAGAATAATATGACTCAAACAGTGTGAAACCATAAAAAATGACTAAACGGCAAATTAAATGTGACAAAAGAGAGGAGGTATTAAGAGGAAAGGTAAGACCTGTAAAACCTGCACAAGTACCACAGAGAGTAAATGACAGAGAAAGATGCTCCCTCAGGGCATCCCTCTCCTCTCCACCTCCACTTTCAATCACTCCCTGAACTGAGAGTTACTGTGGCTGCCAGCCTGCCTGTGGCTCCTACTACAGCCCTGACAAACATCCACTCAACACACACACAAATCCCAACATACCCCCCTCTTTCTTATCCCCCATTGCCCCCCTGTGACTGCTCAATTTCACTTACAAAAATACCACAATTAAGTCCTTTGTGACACCCGGAGCAAGAGGTGAGAGTCACTTTAGCCGCAAGCAAATGAAAGCTGCCCCTGTGTATTTAAAGTCCGACCTATCTTCAGTCAAAACACACACACACATGCGAGCTGACACACACACACACACACAGCACACGCGTCAAGGCTTCTCACAGTCACCCGTGCCCTCAACTAATGACAAGCCAAAGCACCTCTCTGGTTCAGCCTAGCGAGAAGACATCCAGCCGCTGTGAGTATGCGTGAATCTGACAGCGCACGTGTGTGTCTGTGCGTGTGTGTGAAAGAGAGAGGGAGAGCTGTTGATGATGAGAGCCGTTGGTTAGTCTCGCATGCCGATCCAAACTCCTCCCGTTTTCCTCTGGCCAGATACATCCGCTTTCCCTCCTCTTCCCCGCTCATCTGTGGCGGCGGCGAACAGCAGCGGAGCCGGGAGAGGCGCACACACACCAACACACACGCTCGCAAAGAGACAGAGTGGCGAGAGGGAGGGGGAGAGGGAGAAAGGAGGGAAGCCAACACTCTCCTCCCTTGATCTCCCCAAAGCGAAGTCTCTTACTGACTGTGTTCCCTCCTCCCCCAGAAAACACCCCCACCTTTGCTCTTATTTGTTTTTCTGCCTTTCATGTCTCCACATCTCATCACTGCAAACACAATGATGGACGGATGCAAAGCAGGAGGCTATCGAGGAGGTAGATAGATGGGGAAACCAGCAGCAGTTGCCTGGCTGGGAGAGGGGGTGGAGGGGGGTGCGTGTCATGGGAGGTGAAGCAGAAGTGGAGATGGAGGAGTAAAGGCAGGGAGATGTAGGTTGAGGACAAAAATAAGAAAACTATAAAAAGAGCAAGCAAGGAAGTGTGGTCACACAGGCTGCACGGCGATGTCACACAGGAATTAAAACACATAACTCACAAGCAGAGGAGAGCGGGACAGATGTTGGGGGAATAATAGGTACACACTCTTCTTAAGAGCCTGGACATGTATGTTGAGGAATTTTATGCTTCTGATAAGCAGATTTTTTTTTTTTCTTTCAAAATAGAAAACAGCCAGTGTGTGGAGTGCTACAAAGAGACAAAAGCAGGAAAGTGTTGAGGAGAAGAAAATAAGAGTTAGTGTTTAAAAAGGAAAACAAAGAGGAGTTGTGGTTTATGCTGATACTTTCAAAGACCTCATTTTTATAACAGAAATAAAACCGACACCAGTGTAAACTGTTGTGACTCAACAGCTTTAAAAAGGCTTGCTTTTTTTTTTTTTCTCCACCAGCATCCCTCCATTCTCACAGGCTGAAAAGCAATTAGATAAACCAACATAAGTATAAATGCAAATCCCTCATTGTCAATGACTGCCTGAAGTCTGGAGCCTGCTGATGTTGGCATGCAGAGTTTCCGTTAATGAAGCGGACTTAAACTGCAACTTTCTTTGTCCTCAAACCTTCAGATCTGTGTTCTGTAAATGAAAAGCAGGATCGGCACAGTTAAGATCGTAGAAGCTCAGGTTTTGTGTTGTTGGTCCTTTAGCTGTTTTGCCCTCTGGCAGAAAAGGCAGAAGTCACCACAAATAACTCATCCACGGTGGAGAAACAGCATTCAAACCCAGTTGTCTTTGCTGGAGCTTCTCATTTGAATGTATGATTCTGCTTTAACTTGCACGTTTCTTCCCCTTTGTGAACTATGCAGTAAACTTTGTTTATTCAATTGCTTAAAACAAAATTACAATTCAGGCAATAACATGAGTGCAACTCAGTGCATTTAGACATACAGACGTGGTCAAGATGACTTGCTAAAGTTCAAACTGAGCATCGGAATGCAAAAAGGAAGGGGATTTAAGTGACTCTGAATAGGACATAGTTTAGAGTTGAATGACAGTTTTTAAATCAAAATCACACCTTAAAACATTGCAATTAGTTAATTGAAAAGGAGCATTAATGTCATGTTACACTGCATTTGTATAAAGTTTCACAGTTTTACAAATCCACTTTCTTCAGCCACAATTCCTGTCATCTTTCTTGTCCAACATTTATTTAAAACAAGTTTATAAAGACCGCTTTACTAAATACTATTTTTTAAATTTCAAATCTTAGAAAACCTGTTGACTTTAACTAAACTTACAAAGAATATTGCATCCATTTTAATCCATGACACAATTCAAACATTACTACAATGCTGGCAGATTCAGCTTGCTCAGATAAGTCTCCTGATTTTTGTGTAATTTTGTCTCAAGTAACTGAAGTGACAATTTCCAACATGCGTTCTCTAGCGGTTGGAGTGTGTTCACCTGAATGTGTTGTGCACACGAGTCTGTGTGCACGCATAGGCAGTTCCACTAGCTTTATTTTATACGTTTTGTTTTTTTTTTTTTTGGGGGGGGGGTACGTTTTCTATATGCATTAGAGGTGTAAATCACTGGTTAGTTCACAATACCATAATATATTTATACAGTGGATAGCGATTTGATGTCTGCTGATATCTCAAATTCAGTCACGATACCATTTCGATTCCATTTGATTTAGGATCCACAGATCGATATGAAACCATATTCCAAGTAATGCACAGTTTTGTTTTTTTTAAATATACTTTATTCATCCCAATTATTGTCCTTTAACATAACTAAGCTTTGCAAAACAATCTCCTTGTGTCATACCAATCCTCTGCACAACTATAAACATGGATTTTGTTGTGAAAATGCATCAGGAGGACCCTCAAAATAAAAGGCCTTTTTTTTTTTTTTTTTTAAAAGCTGTCAATAAAACCCGGAAAGGGTGCCAGGATATGCAACCCATACCATCCCACTCTTTTGGGACCCTTCCATTGGGGCATTCTGTCAATTGGTTTTAAAAAAAATTATATATACACGCATATATATATCTCAGACACACACATTTTTATATATATATATATATATATATATATATATATATATATATATATATATATATATATATATATATATATATATATATCTCTATCTCAGACATCAGGGTTTACAAACTCTGTCCCAAAACCATTCAATCATGCACCCGTTAGTGGAACCAGGGATTAAGATTTTTTTCTTCTTTCAACCCTTTTTGAATTGTCAAAAGAAGAAATGACTTTTTTCATTCTTAAGGAAATACAGAACTACATCCATGTGAAATAAAAAAAAAAAAAAAGATGAATATAATTTTGCATGCACTGAACAGAAGCTGGAAATTAAATCATAAATGCAATCACATTTGTCAGAAAAGAAAAAGAAATCACAAAAGATGTTTGTTTTGTTTTTTTCCCCACCATAATTGTTCAAGCCTAGCATGGTTCTTGGTGCCAGACAGGTCTTCGCATTTCAGGAACCATTTATCTACTAATATTTTCCCACACACACACACACACACACACACGCACACACACATCTTCCCAAAAATGCCTGAAAGAGAGAAAATATCAGGAATTGCAGGGACCAAAACCCATCGTTAACATCAGAAGTCAGATAGGCAGACTGGGGCAACAAATTTACAGACTCTCCAAATCTGGACAACAGAAGATGGAAAAATTTTGTCTGGTCTGATGAGTGTCCATTTCAGCAGCAAGACTCAAATGAGAGTCAGAATTTGGTGTAAACAACATGAAAGCATGGATCCATCCAGCCTCGCATCAGCAGTTCAGGCTACCGTTACTGGTGTAATGGATATTTTTTCGGCATACTTTAGTACCAACTGAGGAAGCACATGGGTTGCTTATACAGCATGTTGTAACCCAGATCAATTATCGCAGCAAATGCTTACAATTCAAATGGCATGTCACTGTCTTGATTGGCTGATAAGACCCTTAAAATCTGGCTTTGCCAACTTTAGTGCATTCTTTTGGGGGCCATTTTTTTAAGACTTGAAAAATAACAGGAATGTGCATTTTAGAGCCCACAATTGATGCTTTTCTAAAGCATGACCTCTGCTAAGGTCAAGAGACACTCTTGAAGGGTCGAACGCTCTGAGTCAACTTTTACTGCAGAACAAACGGTTGAACTGAGTATGTAAACAGTATTTACCGTATATATAAACATTCAGTTTTACAAAGCCTCCCAAGTGCAGGTCTTGTGGCCTTTTCTTTTATCGTTTTTCTCACTGAAATATGCCAGAGGAGAGAAACTGAAGGAGAAGAGTGGATGTTGAGATGTCTGAAATAATCTAAAGGGAGAAAAGCTGTTGAAACCTGGTTTCAACTTCAGCTCATGAAAAATTCTGTTTTCGTGGCTTTCCAAATACTGAATTTTTTTCATTTATTTTTTTTAAAAACCAAATCAAAAGTTTCTGGATGAGGCCTACTTCAGGTTTACAAATTTCCACAGGAGATTCCACTGTCATCTTATTTCACCATCATTATTTGACGTTTCTGTAACTGCCGTCTCAAACCTCCTGTGGTAGAGTACACAAGTTGAAAAGCAGCTTCATGGAACCGCCTTTCATTTCTGTAAGTGTCTGGATAAGTCCACTCAAGTAACAAAGACATCCCACGTGTGTCAGTCCAGCTTCGTAGTACTGTACAGGCAGTTCTGCTTTGTTTTCCTCCTCTGATTCAGACTCATTCTGGTTCTCCAGGTTCGATAAAACAGGAAATTTTCCTCTTTCAATAACTTCTGAGTTTAGCTCAGATTGGCTGATTTCCACAGTTGATTCCGCTTTCTTCTCATTCTCGCTCCATTGCTTATTCTTCATTTCTTCAAATGATACCTCAGAGACCTCCTGTGGTTCTGAGACCAGTTCCGTTTTGTATTCCTTTAGTAATTCAGAGATTTTCCTGGTTCTAGTTCTCCAGTTGAGGGACATTAGTTATCTGAACGACCAGGTCTCTAGAAAGATTTCTGGGGTTACCTGGACTTGGTTTTTCTTTGCTTTCTCTGGTGTCCCCACTTGTCCTTCAAAACCACTTCCAGTTCAACCTTTTTAGGTGGATCCCAGTGGTTCGCAGACATTTTTATATATGAAAGGCGTTTTTGCTGCAGAAAACTGTGGAACGAGTTCTTCTGCTGTCATTTCAGAATGGTAGCTGACATGCAGATTTCACCTGTACACCGAGCTGTGCCATTTTCCATTCAAAGTACTTTGTGACCTCCTCCAACTTTTAGTTTGGATCTCAGCTCATGATTGATGGAGGTTTTAATTATGTGAAATTCACCTGTTAATTTTGTAAACAAAATTATTGTTGAGGAGATACTGATCTGTGTTCTTTAGTGTGGACAATCTCAAGAGCAATAAACTAATATTAGCACAAAGAGCAAAATGAATTGTCAACTAAAGCAAAAATGAGCGATGTTATTATCTGATGCACTTTGTGGCATCTTTTCCATTCATTAATTACACCATTAAATAATTAGGTCAAGTGCATAGTGTGTTTGATTTGTAATTAAGGAAATGTCATCTGCGACTCATTTATACCACTAGGCTACATTTATAACCCATTTGTCTTTTTTATGGTTCAATCTTTCCACATTGATAACTAGGGCTGAACAATTAATCGTTTTGAAATCACAATTACAAATAGTGCTATTAATTTAGGTTACACAGCACCTGATCTGGTTTCACATCTGCAGCACTGAAAGTTTTACAAATCCACTCATTTCAGGCATATCTTCCTGTAGCAAAAGTAAGGTCCTCTTTGAGATTTAAAACTGCATCCAGCCACAATTCTGTGTTTTTTAGCCTCAAATATGTTTACAACAGATTTGCAGTGCGTTTCACTCCCCACCCTCGCCGATTATCCACTCTCAGAGCAAGGAGGAGAAGGTAGCTACAGGACAGACAGCTGTTGTGGCCACAGCCGTGGTTGCATCTTATAGTTGGCAAGTGAAGCTGTTCATATCTCAACTTAGCTTGTTATAATATAGAGAAGGTCATATTTTGATGTCATGTGATAATCCAGCTCATATACAAAACATTCTGCATGAACACTGAACAAAAGCTGGAATTTAAAAAGATTAAATTGCAGTTTTGGTTTCCCATAGCCTATCATTCAGGCCTATTAATTACCTGGCAAAAATGGATTATAATCTGCATGGAAACCAGTAAAGAAATCATCTGAAGTCAAAATGACAAGTTAGGCATTGCGCTTTGTTGATTGACTGAATTACAAATAAACCCAGGTTATATTTGCCTTGTAAAGTTGTTGCCTCTGATTATGTGTAAACAATGATTACCATATGGGAATCACCATTATACTTCAGCAATAGGCAATAAATTGATTACACTTATACACCTGCCTTATGCTGCCTTTATGTGGTATGGGAAAGATGATTCTTTCCACTTGTTAAATGGAAATTACCAGTGCGTTGTGTTCAAGTGTTTTGTTGTCGTAATGAAGTTTAACAATGGAGGCCATCTTCAACTGACTACCTGGCTAGCTAGCATCTGCTCTGAGGAAGTAAACCAGAAAATAACCATATTTTTACAAACAAAACTAAGTTTAAATGGTGATGTTATTAAATTTCTGTACGTCACAGAATTAGCCCGACTACAAACTAGCCACATAACAGCAGCAGAAAACTAACAATGTATTGCTTCCCATCCAGGATATTTTCATTGCTCTCCGCCATGTTGAAAGGTCAAAGTTTACGTCATCTCGGCAAGTCGGGCATCATAAAAAAAAATCTTCCAGTTTCCCAGTGGAAATTACGACATGAGTGGGCGTTCAAGTGCAATTTTGATGTCGGACTTTGGTATTATTTACAATAAATACGGTACCACATGAAGGGCATTAATCACAGCTAATGACAACATGCCAGTATCTCAATCAGATTACCATCATAATATACCAACCACAGCATACTGTACAATATCCTGCACAAAAGAAAATACCTGGATTTAAATACCAATGCCTGAAATACCTCAAGTCATTAAGAAAGTATTTTTTTTTCTTTAAAGCACATACAAGTCAGTTCAACTTTCAAATTCACTTTAAATAAATAAATAAATAAATGCTCCTCTTTAAATTCCAAGGGAAGCAGTCAGCTCATTTTCCAAAATTACTGGGCAATTATCGCACATCCTTAATTAAAGTGATTAAAACGTAATTGGTCCCCCAGAGGAAACAACCAGTTATAAAATTAGGTGTTAATAGCTCCAGGATAAGCTACCTCACTATTTCTGAAGTTCAAGCACGGTGCTGTTTAATTAAAGTTATATCAACCACCACGCAAAGATGTTTTTCCCCCTGTTAGCAGACAGTCTTTTTTCCCACAAACAGCACGACTGTATGTAGAGTTATTTCGCAACTTTTTTCTGATTCCAAAGCGTTTTTTATGAAGAAACAGTTGAGTGTCCGACAATTAGCTCACCTGCTGCATCTGCTAGTTATTACAGCACTTTGAAGTTGCAGCTCCGCTTGTTCTTTTTAATTCGTCCCATCTTTTATAACGACAGATTAATCTTTTTACACGGTGATAACTCTTTGTCGGCGGTATAGCATCGTCTTCGAGGGCAGCTGTATCCTGCAGGTACCAGAAGTTTCCTTGCTGCAACACACCAGACTCCAATCAACGGGTAATTAGCACAAGGTGTGTTGCAGCAGCAAAATGAATGCAGGATGCCTACGCCTGGTGGAAACTATAAACGTGTTTAGAAAAAGTGTCCACTAATAGCTTTTTTTCCCCATAAACTTTATTTAAAGGATTGTTTTCTTATTTAGAAGAAGGAAAAAAAAAGACAGAAAGAAAAAAAGACGAAAAAGGCAACAGCCGGAAGTGATTTTTTTACGACAGGTATCATAACGAGGGAGAAAAAAAGTAGCCTTTATACAGTCGTCCTCCAATTAAAGAAAAGATTAAATTCACAGTGGTAATTCAAATAGCTAGAAACTAAAGAAACTAAAAATAAATTTAAAAAAAAATTACAAAATTGTGATTTAGTGAAATAAATAATTGCTTTTAAATTGTGGTTAAAACAAAATAATTAAAATAAACAAATTTAAACTGTCCCAGACGGATAAGAGCACCTTGCTCATGAACATTCAACAGGTGTAGACGTCTTTTTGTACATTAGAGTAAACACTTGATTGCAGTGATTTCCTCAGTGTTGCTCAACTAAATTTTAGCTTCAGAGCCTCATCATGCTTATTACTTATTTTATTTTTTGTTTAATATTTCTGTTGAACCACAATTCAAAATCAGTGTCATGATTTTTATAAAATTTTTATTTATTGTAACTTTTGTCAATATCCGTTTATTCCGCTGATTTTTTTTCCCCCGTCTTTCTTTGGAGGGTATGAATAATTCTGAGGACAACGGTTGTTTATTAGTGTCTGGCATTAAAGGGGAAACCGGAAGGCATCTCTTAAGGATAGTTTTTTTTTTTTTCAAAGAAACTTTTCTTCTTTTACAATAATTATTTTATTTAACCACTTAAATACAGCACAAGTACAAGAAAACAGCCATTGCTGTTGTTATCATGCCCATACTGTACATCAGACTGTGAATGGCAGAACACAGAAAAACAGCAGAAATACCCCTGTTGAAACCACACAGTTTTATGCTTTAACAAGCAGCTTCTCACCATAAATGATGCACTCTGGCTGACTCCTTTGATTAAAAAAACAAACAAAAACAAAGTGAATGCAATTATCAACATACCTGCATAGCCTTGCTTAGTTTTCCATTTTAATAGGGAGGAATAATCTGCGCTGGCATTTCTTACTCATCTCATTAATGAAATGTTGCAGGAAATATCAAGGTCTGCAGGACAGACATACTGTACACTACTCCACTACCTCCCGAACTTGATGCTGCTCCTTTCTTTCAATATTATTGGACAAACCGATTAATCCAGGTGTGTCTAGCCATTGTTGTCATGGTTTCCGAGGTCAGGTTCACCTGGATTAATCAGTTTGTTCAAAAATGAAAGACAGGGAACAAAGAAGCAGTATTAAGTTCAGGAAGTCGTGGAGCCCATGGATGAAAATTGATTGGATACACAAAATGTCAAATACATTTTTTCTTTACATTTTTTACATCAGATATACTATGTTTTAATATATTGTTGTATAATAGAGTTTGATGGCTCCCATTTATTCACTTTGGGACCTTTTTTTTAAAAAAAGTTGGTGTTTTCAGGCTTCAAAAACAACACTTTCATGTGAATGAAATGCCCAACTGAGAAAAAAATAAATGAATGATAAACCTCAACTGGTCTCTGTGTGGACATGGCTTCAGCTTTAATTGCTATCTAGCTCTGAACAGTGAAGCTTCAGGGATCCCCTGAGCTCCTTAGAGATTGAAATCTCCCAGACGTCTTCAGTTTAAAAACAAGACCAATCATCCTGTTCGAACAAGACTTGCCCATTAGATTAACATCACCAACCAAGGAACAAAATGAGGGTATGAGTTGATAGAAATGCAAACAATTTTGAATCATGTGCAACAATAGGAAATGTTTTGCAAAGTTTATCATACTCTTTCCTCAAGGTAGATAAATCAAACTTAAGAAAATCTTCAAAATGTAGAAAATACAGAGAAAAAGATACACAGCTTTGTGTTATGACTGTTTCCTGTAAGAAAGCATGAACTTCAAAGATATACAGCATAATATGCACATACACACACAACTCAACTTTGCCACTGATCAAAAGTGGTTCATTTTCATAACTAGGGATTAAAAATAAAACAAGGAATTTGTTCTTAAATGATATCTTTGTTCTTATATTTGGCCTGTCTGGCTCTTTAATCTACAATATACTTGTTTCCATCAATCATGTTGAACTTGTAGAACAACTTTAGCCATTTGTAAGAAAACCAAAGCCCTAATTAAAAGTAGGCTACAGAAATAAGCTGACTCTATCCTCCTGTCAAGCACATGCACTCACACACAGCCAGCAGATCACACAGTCTTTCTCCCAATTTGCTGTGGTCTCAGACAGCTGCAGGGCTTGCTGCTTTCTTAACAACTTAATTAAGCAAATCTTCCCCCTTTCTTCTCCACTGAGGTAATGAGCGTAGTTTTACAGGGATTAAACAATCTCCAGGGCTGAAAATTAGGCTTTATGTTTTGGTAATCTTATCCGCCTTCATCCAAACAACTTTCCATGCACAAGATGAGTAAAAGTGGGAGGACTGCTAGCCTTTCCTTAGTCTTCTCTTTCATTTTCATGGTATTATGACTGAAAATATGAGCCTCAAATTGTTATTTTAATTATGTTATGAAGTTCAAAGTTTACTCTCTTAACCTCAGAAATATTGAACATGGAGGCCACTCAGTCGCCTCAATTTAGGAGTTTTTGATAATTTATGTTGCTTGTGTGGTGGTTGTTGCAGATGTTTCCAATATATTTCCGGTTTAAACACATGAGCAAATTTCCTTGTTGGTATGGATGCTAAAAATCTGCTTTTATAAATCTAAAACTAAAGAGATTTGATGAACAAATATTTCTTCTCCAATCAGACAGATGAGACAGAATGATTATTTTCTTTGCCACATAATAATCTTACACTCGTGTTATTCTCTTACAGTATTTTTGAAAGCTGCACAACATTTCAGCAACTAAATAACCATTAATTAAATACAAGACTTGTGAGAAAGTCATCATCTTGATGGGATTTTTTTTGGCTTTTTTTTTCACAAAGTTTACATTAACTTTACATTAAGAATAGTTTTTCCTCCTGTTGCCCAAACCACAGTAAACCACATATTTAAAAAAGTAAAGCCCTTTAGGAATCCTTTCAGCTGTGACTAGGCGGTACTTGCATGACCAAACCAAAGCAGTAATTACACTTTCAGACCATCTTAATGGATTATGAAGAATATTAAGGTCTTACCAGTAGACAATTAGGAGGCATAAGACCCAGCGTTAACCAGATAAGGCACCACTGATGATTAACTGGCCACAGGAGCAGAAAGGCAAATTATTTGGGCGTGTGAGCAGTAAGTGTAAATTTTCTGGAACGAAGCCCTCCTTTTTAGCAAAAACTCCTAATTGGTACAACGTTCAGATGGTTGACGTGTCAACCGCTAATTCACACAGCTTTTTCATTTTTTTAAGAAAAGGCTCTTTCTGGTCAAATTACATTTGCTTCCAATTAAGAGTTTTATTATCAGGACTCTTAACAAGGTTTTGCATGGATGTATGCTCTCATAAGCTCATGAGCGGGACTAATGAGGTCTACAAGGACTTCATCTGTCACTGAGGGTGTTAAAGACTACCCCCTGCTGCTATTTATGCCATCTCTTTATTGGATATCTTGCTCTGTAAAGGGAGGTTTTATTCAAGATGGTGTGTAGATATCAGAATTTGGTTCTACAGTTATGAGAATTCTTCTAAAAAATGTAAAGTTTTACTGGTAATCCGCCTTTTTAACTAGTGGCAGACTTTACAGATTGAAATAAATCTTCACGTCTTCTAACATGAAATAGGCCAAAAGCTTTATAACCCAACATGCCTCGGATTAGTGCCTGACTAACTCAGTTAAGGAAATTGATCCGTGTAAAAATGCAGTCATTACAGATTCGGACAGCTCTGCTGCCTAAACACTCTAAACTGCAAATGTTTAAATCGCTGATTATCAGCATTTTAAGGTTTTACATCAAGTCTGGTAAATGCTACCAAAGTTTCTGATCCCCCTCTCCCCCTGAGATCCATTTTTGTAGCTTTCCTGCATAATTACCAAGTGCAGCAGTTGCTTGTTTTGTTTGCATTTGCTGTGGCACTTGGAGATTTCTGCTTCCACAATTCAAGATGCTTCTGCTCACCTGAAAACCCTTTTAAACTGAGCTTTCATTCATCTGCAGTGGGAAGTGATGAAAAGCAGGACACCATTTCTGAAGATGAAAGTTACATTTGAAACCTTAACAGAGCAAATATGCAATCAGTCCAATATTAAGACTGAAAGCCAGCACTTTAGCCTCATTAACTGCTTCATATCAGCTCCAATATGCACATGAAAGGAGAGCAAACGGAAGGTGTGGAAATGTCCGAACTCTTTCAGCTACACAATGAAGCCCAGAGACTCCATTTTATCATTTCCATTTTCTTTTAAAACACAATCCAGGCCACGTTAGCAGCTGTGTCGTACTCAGAATAACAAAGAGGCCCTGGATTAACCTGGATCTGTTAGTGGTGATGCTGGAGTCTGAATCTGTGGAGAAAATCCTGCTGGGAAAGCCTCCACAAGAGCACGTTAGTCACAGTGCAACTTCGCCCTGATGCAGAAAGGGCCGGGTAAACACCTTTCAGTCAGCGAGCGCGCCCGAGGCTCCGAGGACACCGCCTTGCTATTCCTGCCAGAAAAAGCTCTGGAGGTGCTGTAAACAAGCTGGGGGAGTTCATCCGCCCCGCTTGGAGGCTCAGGGACACTGATAATGGCTGGAAATGGAGGTCGAGGACAAAAAACTTACAAGAAAACAAGGCAAGAGAAGAAGCCTCACCTTGCTTTCATTTTGCATAATTAGCTAATCAATGTTGTGCAGATTAGCTTTCGATTTCAAGGTGAGTGCAACAAAAGCAGCACAGATAAGAAGGAAAGAAAGGAAGAGGAACATCCTTAACACACAATCTCCGGCACTGTCTTTATGAACGATGGGGATGCTGTAAAAACACCAGAAAAAAAGGCTGATTTGTCCTTAAATGAACATGTGTTAGCTTGGGGCGACACATCGATCATTAGTGATGACAAACAAAATTATTCTTTTCAACGTGTGCTGTACATATTTCACAAGTTCTTCAGTAGTCATCATCAAAGAGATGTCAGAACAGGGGGGAAGCGTTGAAAGTCTGATCAGAAGATGCAGCGTGACGTTGACATCAGAGGCTGTAGGTGTCCTCGGGTAACTCTCCCAGCAGTTCATCCAGGTCATCGTCTGCAAAGATGAAAACATGAGGCTGCGGTTAAACACAGGAAGCTGTAGACAGTCCTGACCCTCAGGGACTCAAATGAGGATTTATTTATTAGAATCAATCATTTAATAAAAATAGTAGCCTGTAGATTAATTAATAGCTGCAGTAAAGCAGTAACAGAGCGGCGTGACATGGAGCGCAGGGGCCAGGAGTCAGAGAACCAGACCCGGTCCTGCTGCAGCAAGGACTTACACCTCATACTCTGCTGGGTGAGCGACAAATGACAGCACTGAGTGGAATTCAAAGTTTGGCTTGAGGGTGGTGCCACATCAAAGCAGGTGATGTTACCCACATCAGAACGGTTTTATACAATAAATGGACAGCATATAACGCTTTTATCCACTTTTACTACTCATTTACGCGTCAGTGTGGGCAAGCTACCATGCAAATCAGAGGTTTGACCATCAGAAGTAATTCTGTGGAAACCCCAAAGTCATTTTACAGCATGAGGAGAGAAGGAGCTGCAGCTCAAACCACCGGTCATCCAGCTGTAGGATGTGAGCGCTAAGTCAGGGTTCCTACATGTTCTAACAAGTCAGACTTTTTAAGACCACTTGGAACAGAATTTAATGCCAATTTCACAGCCACGCTGTCATTTTTCTTGGTGATGAAAATCTGTCAGCGCTAGGGCTGCCATGATCATGATTAGTTGATTCATCAATTAGTTGTCGACTATCAAAATAGTCAGCGACTAATTTCATCATCGACTAATCGTTTGCCACACTGGCACATACACAGATCACTCTACGTTTACAAAGATAATGTAAAAAAAAAAAATTGAACAACTACTTTTGACCATCATTACCTACGTCTATCATCGGTATCCGGTTTTAAATTTTCTTCCAAAAGGTGAACAAGATGTTCACACAAACACGCAAACCTCAGGCCGACAGGTGATGGCTGTGCAAAGACCTGCACTGATCTCTTCCTGATTGGCTAATATAAAAGCTCTGTCCAGATCTATTGGTTGGGAAAAGCATGTGGATCAGATTTTTTTGTTCGTTTTTTTCGCTGTCATTTTTCCAAGTCTGTTGGATGGAAATCTGTTGGAGCTAGGGCTGTAACGGTACACAAAAATCACGGTTCGGTATGTACCTTAGTACACAAGTCACGGTTGTTTCGGGTTTTTTCCTGTACAGTAATGGCAAAAATACAAATATGTTTTATTAACAAGTTCACAAAAAGTTCACATCAAAGCTGTTTTGGTTGTTTTTCTGCCATATTGTTTGAATGAGAAAAAAATAACCATAAATAGGGAAAAAAAATTTAAAATAAAATTCTGCTGTTTTTTACACTGTTCAATGAAAAAAATAAATAAAAAAAACATTCTTTCACATCTGAAGTGACACCATCTCAGTTCTAAGAGCAGCATTTAACAAAAACAGCTCTACTTTCATTTCACTCATCCTCATCACAGAAACTAAACATCACAGCAGGTTCCTCTTCTGGCCAGATTGCCTGAATAAAAAAATGCATAAATAAGTAACATACTGCTGTTTTTACACTTGTTTGCACTAAATTAGTCTGTTTTCTAGTCGTACCAGAAACATTCTGACTTGTGTAGTGTCGCTTTAGATGCGTCAACGTGTTGAAAGTGTTTGAGTTCATACCCGACCGATTCCGCACGCTGCTTTTGTTTTGTCAGCTTTTTTCCCCTCCTCCCTCTTCATGAAAACCGAGGGGCTCCCAGACGGGGACTTGAAATTTGATGGCGCTTGTTCTAGCTCAACTAGCTCACCTGCTATGTTGTTATGAGTCATTAGAAACAGGATGGTATGCAAGTTGCACCAAGTGGAGGTGAAGTTTCACTGGTCCATCACTTAATTATGTCTGGTGACACGCAAAAACATAATAAATCAATAAAGAGCTAAATAAACATGTCCTGCGCCCAACAGTTTGGTACAGGGTCATGCCGAACCGAGACCAGTGTACGGAACGGTTCAACACAAATACAAATTACGGCCAGAGCATAAGATAAATTTCATATGATGGGTCTTAAATTAAGACCACAACTGTAAAATTTAAGAACTTTTTAAGGTATTAAATGCAGATTTGTAAATTTAAGACTTTTAAGACTTTTTAAAGCACCACAGGAACCCTGTAAGTAAAAAAAAAAAACAGCTGCAGAACATTCTGCATCTTTTTCTCTGATTATTCTGTGTTACTCCGTATGAAACAGGAGTGTCTGGTAAAGCTTGGAAGGATCTTCTTCAAACCCAATACCTTCAAGCCAAAACTTGCTCATCTGTAGATGAAAAAATGCAAAGAAACGCAGTGAGGAGCAGCACATCTGGAGGTTGTGTGGTCGCCCTGGTATTCAACAACTCCAGTACCTTTAATGACGTATTCCTGGGCAACATGAACCCTCATTCCTCCTCAAATTTATACTAAAGCCTCAGTTTGCCCTACTGATGGTCCTTGACACACTTGTCAGAAATTTGCTTTGGGAGCAACAACATCTGAGGTGATAAAGGTGAAAAACAGTGACACATGTGGGCCTGCAGGCATTTGCTGCAGTGTATCAAGTACATAACAAAGAAAGTGCACACTGTGCATACCTAAACACACGCCTCGACATTTAGAAACCTGCGAGGCGGTGTGTGTTGATAAAGGGTTTCCAACTGCTACCCTCAGGGAGTCATAGAACCCTTTTTTTATGTCTTTACCTTTCTTTTATGCAGCTTTTGTTTGCTGCTGGATACGTCCCTTCAGGGACTTCTTAATAACATTTATCTAACAGAGAACTTTTAACTGCCTCTCAGCCAGAGCATTAAATTCAGGTTCAGTCTTTCTACACCGCGGTTCTGCTCCAGCTCGCCAGGATTTGTGTTTACGGTCAAATATTTCTCAACTTTAGCAGACAGCACTGCTGTTTCTTCATCAAAGCCGGAGTTTGCTGCAGTTTGACACTCGTGATGTGATTATTTTCAACCCGTTTGTCTCGCTGCATGTTTTGTTACGCAAGTGAGACCTGACCTGCATCCCAGTCTGCATCCGGTGGTGCTGAATTCCCCGCGCGCCGTTGGGGGCCTCTGCTGGAGCTGACTGATTCGGTATCCTCAGCGTGTGTTTGTCCCCGAGGGTCCTCAGCTCTCTCTGCGTGCTTGTCCCCCTCTTTTCCCTCGTCATCCTCTTCATCAAACATCAGCTGCATCTGGGACACCGGCTCCTGGAGGACGCTGCGAGCTTCAGCGGTTGATGTCGACAAAAGCTCCTGGAAAGGGACAAAAATATCTTAAAAACGGAAAAGATGACAGAGGTTTTGCGGATTTATGGAAATTTCATCGTGCTGCTGCCGTTCTCAGCTGGAGCTTACCGGGACCTGCGGGTGGAGCTGAACGGAGGACGAAGCGACCCCATCGGGGGAGTAGATCCTCAGCAGGTTGTTGGGCGTCACATTCAGGTAGTGGTTACGATGGGAGGGTGAAAACACACCGACCTGGTCTCACACAAGATAAACGGATGTAATTACTGAATATTTAGCTTGAGCAAATAAACTAAACGATGTCACAGCTGCAGGCTGTCGGTCCCACTTGTTTTAGCAGCAGCACGGCTCCAACCTTCAGCTCCTCCACTCTGTCCTCCAACAGACGCCGGTGCACAGTTCCCTGGATCTCCCCTTCAGAACAAAATATAAATTAAATGAGCAAAGCAGCAAACCATCATCTCAAACAAGGTCTGTTTTCAAGATGTCAAGTTGAACAACGTCCACTTACACTATTTCACCAGATGAACACTACGGGTCAGTGGGTAAGGAACTTAAAGAGGCATTCACATGCAAATGATCCGACCTCCGCAACTGAATGTGATTTGAATCGCATTAAAGATCTTTATCCTTTTCACTTCTTTGCTTTCCTTATGTGTCGTAGAGTCAAACACAGTGGGTGTACGCTTCAGGCAAAAAACACAAATGAATTTCTCTCTTAAAAAACATCTGTCAGGAGATTTTTTTAAATATTTGAAATGCTGCATTATTTACAGGACATGCATGATTGATTTTAGCTCTCAATCATCTTTTTCTTTTCTGCTTTTATTTTCCTTAAGCGCAGCAACCGGTTGCCACTGCAACAGCATAAAACCTTCAGCATGAAATAAAAGCTAAACACAGATGTTCTCGTAACAAGCAGAGCCACAAGAAACCTTGAAGATTCTGTCTCAAACATACTCTTACAACACTTCTGCTTCAACATTTGTCATTAAAATTGTGTGTTTGGAGACCTGCAAAAGGTGGCATTAAAATCTAAAGCAAAAATAAACAAATGAATGATCACATCTGTGAAGTAGGAGGGAGAAATGTTGAGCGTCTGCTGGGAACGAAGCTGCAAACCTTCCTGCAGGTGGGAGGCTCATTAGACACAAGAGTCACTCTTTGTGTCAGAAGCACTTAATACCCACCCACTACTGACGCCAGTCTACTACAATTGAATCACTAATAAGCACTTTAGTCCATTGCTGAAAACAACATCCACTCCTGCTGATAATCATGTAGCTGCGCCCGGGAGGCCATGGCAACCGGCTCGGCTCAGAAGCGGATCAGAGAAAAGGAAGAGACTTCAGACAGAGCAGGAGGGAAGGAGGAAGGTCCTGCTGGAGGGGCAGGGTCCGTGTGACCTGGACTGCAGGTATCTGTGTGTTTAGTCGAGCGTGTTATAGTGTCTGAACTGTGCTGCCGTTGCCGTGTGGAGCGAAACGAGATCTCGGAGAGCAAATGTCAAATGTAAAGCGAGTAGCTTACGGCTCCCCGTCAGCTCAGGCTCTTTCCTTCCTCCTACCACCAACTTCCTGCATTAAATCGTGCCATTACTTTTTTCATGATATAACATCATAACCTCCTGCATATTTCAACAATGAACCCATGTTCTATAAGAGTGTGCATGTTTGCTACCTGTTGGGTCTTTAAACACAGCCTTGGCGTCGGCATGTGTGTGGATGATGCTCTTCAGAAGCACTGCCATGTTGGGGACTTTGTTTCTGGCCAGCTGTTTCAGTGCAGCCTGATTGGAGGAGAAGAGAAAAACAACACATTAACTTTCTGTGCATCTGTGTGTTGACCCATATTTGTTTTATTTACCTGGTTCCTAAGTGGAAATAGAGTAACAGCCCATCAGATATTGGGCCTGATGAAGTGTTTCAGTTTGCTCTTTAGCCTGAAGGACGCAGCGTCCCCACTTCCAGAAACCAAAGTCATTTTAAAGTGTTAAACAATTTTCTGATGCAGTAATTTGTGTCGGTTATCTACTGTTTGTTCCTCACATTGCAGGAGAAGCAGGAATGGCACACAGGCCAACAACTTAGCAAAGAAAGTTTAAAAAAAAAGTTGGTCTTTGCTCAATTATTTCACTGCTTAAATAATACCAACTGTTATATTACAAATCATTAGAAAGCGTGACAAGGTAGGTAATATTAAGATCATGCCTCTGTGCAATGAGCAACATAGCTAAATGTGTGAGTAGTTCTCTCAAAATACATCCATGATATTCACTCTTGCTGAGTTTCTTGGTGGGTTGAATTAAACGCTCCCACAGTAATGAGGGGAAAAACACCACATATTGGCCTTTTACACTGCCAGGTATCTCAGTCGTGTGAAGATCCATAAATAACCTCCTCATGCCACCAGACTGGTCACATTTAGCTGTGGAATAGCAACCCAATCCTCAACCAGGAGTTGTATGAGATCAACCAGTATTGTTGCCATGGTCACTCTTTTCATTTGACATGCTCAAGCTGATCCCAAAAGTGTTCAATTTTGGGATCGGGTTGAGGTCAGGTCTCCGTCATTTCCATCCTCTGACCAGGGTAAACTCTGGAGGTACTCAGCGATAATCCTGTCTCTGGAGGAGAGCATTCCTCCTTCCTGGAGGATCGAGTTCAGATGTAGAATCTGGTTCCAGAATCTCATTCAAATATGTCAATCAATTAGGTGTCAATCATACATCTGTGACTCACATCTGGCCAAAAGGAGAGTACTGCAGGGTTTTTTTTTTTTTTTTGGTGTATTTCCCATCTTCCGCTGCAATGTTCTTTCCACAGAGGTATGATCCTTACAAGTTTAGCCTTGTTGCCATGGTGACTCATCAGGCTTTCCAAATACATACCAGAAAAGGGCTCACCAGACCTCCTTCAAGGAGCTTTATTACACTTTATTAGAAAGAAAAAACAAGTCAGCAAACCTAAAGTTGACAGTAAAAAGATGATTCTTTTACCAGCTGCTAAACAAACTACACAATACACTGATTAAATATCAGGATGTCTTCAGCCAGAGGCTTCTTCAGCTATGCTGCGAAAGGGATCAAGTCATTCCTGATAATACAGTGAACCCAGGTGGTGACAGTCATGTCTTTATTATAATGGGGAGCATATTATTGATCTATATGACTGTTCGTTATAAAATTTACTTTTTCTTTTGGCATTTTTCCCCTCGTAAAACTGCAAAGACTTCATCTCCCTTTTACTAATTCAGATGTAGTCGCTGTGATGAGAAGATGCAGCATGCAGAGCTGCAGCTGCAGGAGGAGTAAGCCTCAGTCAGGTGTCACTGATGTGTTTTAATTCACCTTTTCAGGTTTAAAAACTTCCACCAGTTAAGGTCAGACATCCTAACATGTTTACTGTGGGAATGCAGCATGGAATGAAATTGGGATGGGCAGTTTCCATGCCAACCATGAAATCATTCAGCATGTTCCGGGGTTAGTTGATGTCAAGCCTACATTTGTATAAGCAAGCATGTCAGTTCAGACAGTTTTACGGGTACAGCTGCATTTTCATTTATTTAAGATTAACTGTGAGACGTTTAGTCATTTTGATGAATTGTCCTTTGCTTCTGTGAAAGGTAACTCAACTCTTAATTTACTGAGGTATCATCTCTGTGCCAGTACATCTGCCAACTCAAGATCTAATCATTTCAGCCTTAAATCTTCCTCCTCTCAGTACAAACATGGAGCAGCGAGGATGCACTGATGGAAACAAACAGAAGTGAGCAGGATCATCCTTCCTTTCCACTGCATTAGATTTTACGTGCTCGGGCTGCGTGATAATTAGTTTATTCATGCAAACATGGATTTTAGGAAGCTGATGTTTGTGTGAGCTTAACCTGAGTGAGCTCAGCCAGCATCCTGCCGGAGTGCATGTCATGGAGTCGGTGAAAAGGGGGAAAAACAGCAGAGACCAACATGTGCAAGCACTTAAAACAAATTCAAAGGCCGCCTCTAAACACAGAGAGAGCAGCACAACAGCAGAGTCTCCATTAGCGTGATTGATGACTGATCACACTGTTTATCATCACAAAACACCTCCAGTGCTGCGCCGTCATTTGTCCTGATTATGCCAATAGACCTCCAGCAGCCACGCAGGCTGTGATGATGGAGGATGAATCATTTTAAAAACTACTTGACCTAAATATCGGTGCATATGCAGCGGTGCATATGCAGCGGTGCTTACTGCAGCGACAGTTTGAGGAGAACTTTCTCCGGAGGTTGTGTTTGGAGCTGAACGTGTCCCGGTGTGATTAAACGAGCTTACCTTGCGAAGCACCATGACCACGCTGTACGTGTGCAGGAAGCAGGACGGATTCCTCTCATCCAGACCCATCTCTGCCTTCATCGCTGCCCAGGCACCACTGTTAAACTCATCTTCCTCAGTCTGAGAGCTGGGACCCTTTCAGATAATGTCAAAATGTGAGTATACAGTACACACATATACTTTGACATTTCTGTCCTACTAGCTCTATGCTGTGCCTTGTGTTTTACTAGTTAACTTTGGTGACGATAAATCGACAGGAAAAGCCAGATTTTTCCTCAGATGACCTCTCAGGCGCCCTCTTGTGGTTGCTGATGGTACTAACTTGTATCTATTCACTGCTGCTGGTTGATTAATATGAGACAGAACATGCTGGTACAAAATTTCTACTTTCTCTCTACAGCAGGGGTCCCCAAGTCCAGTCCTTGAGCGCTTCGATCTTGCAACTTTTAAATTAATCCCTTCTCCAACACGCCTGAATCAAATAGCTGAATTCCTTCATGTGCATGTGATTCAGCTGTGCAGAAAGCTGGTAACAACGAGCCATTCATTTGATTCGATTCGATTCAGGGATGTATCTATAAGTTGCAGGATAGTAGCTCTTGAGGACTGTGCTTGTGCACCTCTGCTCTAAGGGATGCAATGCCAAAATTTCAGCAAGGGTGTTGCAGACATCCAATGCTGGTGCAGGGGAAGCAAGAAAACATGACTATTTTATATTCATCAGGGTTGAAGAGCCGTCTCAACATGTCATGCGAAGTTTGGCTGATCCAAAGTGGACTAAGTGTTAACTTTAGACTAAATGTTTAAACTAATTTTGCAGCAGGTGGCAGTGAAGCATAAATACTTACCAGTGAGAGCCTTGGTGTTCTGGCCTTTTTCTGATCGTTTGATTTAAACCGTTTCACCTATAAATTAGGTAGACTATAAAAAACAAAGAGTCATCTTTGCCTGGATGCAGATGTGGAACTGGTATGGGAAAAACACTGCAGGGTTCTCTGGCTAACTTCAAATGACTGATCACGACAGTAAGCTGGCTTACTTGACGGGAAGAATTAACATATCCTCTCCTGTACATTAAACAGCACTGATCTGACTGATTTACACACGCTGTGACAAAAATCCTTACTTTACAACTCTAATTTGCTCCAATTCAAATCAATAATTTGTTAACTTTATGCACAAAAAGTCTCCCCATCATTGTGGTTATTTGAGCCAGCACATTCCTGCCAAGAACATAAAAAGTTTGACTTGACTTAAAAACTCATGCAAGAGAGTTGTTTCTGATGCCAGAAAGGTCCAGCTGCTATTTTAAAACATCATCTCTGCCACCTTCATTCATCCATCATGGTGCTTAACGTGAATAATTATATCATGAAATTTTTAAAAGGTCAAAACATACAGCCTCCCTGCCACTGAGTCAGGCTAGGAATGACTCAGCATGCACAAATAACATTAACAAAACCAGTCATGTTTTAATCACAGCCTCAGTTTTGCTCTTTTCAGCAGCACAGCTGCTTAAATATGGGGGGGGATCCTTTTCACAACACAGTTGTTTAGTATGGGTATTAACATTATATGTTCTGCTTCTCAATGGGCACCTTGAAATCAAAGTATTGACCAAAATCTCTCTTCATCACCTCGGTTCAAGTTAAACATGCAGCAATCGAACAGGAAGTGGCTTTTAGATGAAGAATACCACTGATTTCTGACACACAGTGTAACAAAAGCATCGCAATAGTTTTATCTTCAGTGTGTTGTGTTCATGTTTGGTAGAAGCCAGAATTGTAATTGAAAACAGAGAAGAAAAACACTTGAAAAAGAAGCAATTTCCCAGGATGACCTGATGGAAACAGTGAGGAGCTGACCAGCAGCAGCTCAGTGGGGGCCAAAGCAAGTTCCACAAAAAAGTCTGACTTTGATGTGTCTGTGTGTTAGTTAAAACTATAATCTCTAATCTAAGACAACGTGCCTCATAACAGTGATTATAAACTGTGTTTTTCTACATTAGGCTCTGCATAATAAAACTCAATTTGGCTCATTTCCCAAAACAAAAAGCACTAATCAGGAAAACAGGTCGTCATAATGGAGAGTTGTCAAGCTTACTGATACAATGGCTAGGATTACAACATCAAACATCATCAAATGAGTGGGGACGCGTTTCATATGTAATCTGCTGGATGATATTTCTGCAAACAATATTTTTGTGTTGTTCAGAGAAGAGTTAAAGACTTGATTAATCCAAATCTAAACATCAACCTCCTCTGGAGCAGCAACATGGGCAAGTCAAGTCTTTAAGAAATAAAAACAGGATCAATTTGGCTCCAAGGATCAACATTATGCCCAGATTTATCCTGTCTTGGTATTAATCAGCTGGGTTTTTGTGGATGCGTGTGTGGATGTGTCCCGTGAACGTTCCCATCTCTGTTTTAATTACCTGACTTGGGAGCCGAGCCACGACCCCGTGAGCAGGAGTCTGAGGAACAGAAACCACGATCTTGTCCAGGTTCTGACCCTGTGGCTGAGAAGCGAGACTGAAATCAAAATGCAGCACCACAAAAGACAAAATGCAAAACAGAGAAATCTTTCACGCTCAGTTCGTTAGAGTTCAGACAGAAAAGCAGCAGCATGAATTCTAAGCAGAGTGGCAACTCATCTGAGACCACATGTGATCTGACTGCTTTTATATTTTATAACATGAGTCTAACCTGCTGCGGCAGAAGTCCTGCAGGACCGGGGAAGCGCCGTGTTCGAGGCTGGTGAGCCTCCGAGCGAGGCCTTTTCTTAGGAATCTTACTGGAGGCAGACACCAGCTGGACCAGGCGATTGGTGAGGACCGGTGTGTGCAGAGGATGAGAGTTCACAGAAGGAGACGGTCCTGGGGAGACCGTCTCAAAGAGGCTGTGAGCCTGAGGGGATGCTCGTGGAGTTGTCCACGATTTTTGTGAGTGCTGAGGAATGTGAAGTGTTCTGGAAAAACTGCTGGGAGGTGGAGAGGATGCAGTTAGGCCAGGGAAAACAGCAGAGCTCCGTGCAGGAGCTGAGAGAAAAGCAGGACGGGAAGGTGCACTGGAATTAGAAGAGCTAGGAGTCTTGCATGCATTGTTAAGCTCTCTGAGGGTGCGATTAGGCAGTGTTTGACTCCCTCCACAGGCTGAAGGTCGCAGTGTTTTGGCTGAAGATGACGGCTCAACTGTTGCTGCAGATGGGGAGGGAGCAGAGGCTTTGCAAAGTTGCCCCATTTGGCTGTCAGCCTCATCCAAGTCTGCCAGGTCCACATCCCAATCATCAAAATCATCCTGAGCCACACTGGGCGGCAACAGCCCCTTGGTGTAGGCACAACTCTGCTGTTGTGCCAAATTTGGCTGAGCGTTATCGAGGGAGGCGTGAGACTGAGAAGAGGAGGGGAGCTGTCTGGGACCCAAAGCAACAGTTTGTGCAGCAGCACTGTACGTGTCACTGCTTGATGCGGTGCCATTACACAGGCCGGCCAGTCTTTCTCCAGGCTGCTGATGGCGAGTTTTCTCCGGTTCTCTGTGAGCAACAGAGGGAGCCCGCAGAGCGCAGGATGGAACAGCAGCTGCTGCTGCACTGGCCGGTCCAGAAGCCGGACATCCAGCCCAGTCTGTCCCGAGTATGTCCTGGGAAATACACAAAGAGAGAGTTTGTGTAAGACAGGAGAATTAGAGGTAGAATCGATATGCGGCTGACAGTTAAGTATAATTGGATTCAGGAGTGCTAAAGTCACCTCATCGTCGAAGTCCTCGCCAATGCTGAACAGGCCACTCAGTTTGCAAGTCTGTAATACAGTTAAACCCATCAATTAGATTAAATAAGCGTCTAGATGCCGTTAAACTAATACAAAGGCAAAACAAACGCTAAAAGGTGCGTTGTCTGAAAAGTCAAGTTAGCATTTGTTAGCTTAGTTAGCTCAAACTACCATCAGTTTGGAGTATTAGCTCGCTTACCATCGCAGTCATGGGATATCGCGATGAAAACTGTATTTGATTAGTTTAGACAAATATGCCAAAGTGCCACTGAATGCCATTCAACAACTGGGTTTAATACAAAAGGCACTGTCGTTTCAAAAAAGCATCTGACAACAGAGAAACACGACAAATTCAAGGGCCAACTTTTTCTCCAGTGAGCCGCTGCTGCTGCGGCTTGGTACCGCGCCTCCACGTTTAAATACAACGTCATGACGCAAAGACGCAAGGAACATTTGCCCCAAAGAGGTCTAAAATATCGCAAGAGAGTAACTCTATGTTGTGTTTAAAATCCCTTCGTTTTGGTTAATTTTAACACAAATAGACACCAAATTTGCTCAAATTAGTTCACTAATACACCATTAAAGTTAAAATATAAAAATCTAACATTAAAATAAACTTCCAGTTTTAAGGTCATTTGAGAAATGTATTGTTGTATTGTTTTGGTTTGGTTTATTTTGAGCATTTTGCACAAAAAAAAAAAAGAAGGGGAAAAACCAAAAAATACAAAAAAAAATAAAACTTTCAGCCTTCCTAATTACTAAAATCATTCTTCCAGTTTGTTATATCTCCCAGAAATCATAGCTCTGAACCTCTTCCTGAAGAGATGGATACTTGGACATTTGTTCAGTTCCTCCCTCAAAACTTTTCACAGTTTAACCCCCTACACCGAGACACAATAACTTTTCCTCCTACTTGAAGCCACTCATACTTTAAAATAAAAATATCCTCTTAAGTCAGACTGTCCTTTCCTCTGTGAAAATAATCTCTATTTATTGGTAAGTTATTGTTTTTTCTGTCCTGAACAGAATTCCTACTGTTTGTATCCAAATAAGTTGGATCCTATAAAAAGCGCGCATGATAACTTGACCCACGAATTATCCTTGCTGCTTTTTTTTGTAAAATGACAAGTGGTCGAACTGTTGATGTGTAATTATTACCCCCAAACCATTGCACAAGTTAAATATGGCTAGACAAGGGAACAGTAGAGCGTACGTAAAGATATTTTGTTTTAAATTTGCTTTGCTCTGTTCATTATTGCTATACTAAGTTAAATTTTACTTTCACTATGATTAACATGTTGAAAAGAAAGAATAAAAAAGAAAATATGACCACCTGTGATTTCCATGACAACGCTCTGTGTTTCCGCTGGCCACGGGGATGCGTAACAGTTTATTGTGAAGTTAAAGATTGACTGATTATCTTGACATTTCGTTGCTCTTTGTGTTGTTTGGCTGTTCGAGACAAATCCAGGGTAAGTGCTGCCATCTGGTGGCCACAGTAAATAAAACTAGTATCAGTTTGCATTCTGATCTATTAATATCTCGAGCTGAACTTGTATTTGTGCAGCAATCTTGTGACTGTGCTCACAAAGGAAGGGCATTTCATTTAAGTCTCTTTATCAAATATGAAATTTAGCTAAATCCAGTTATGAAAGTGTTTACTTGTCCTCTGCTTTGATTCCTTTTGGTTCTCGGCATTTCTATGAAAAGGGTGAGTAGGAGCTGTGTGCTGACATTTCTGTTCTGCTCGGTGTTTTAGAGGCAGACGATTTTAGGAAAGTGAAGGTGGGGTAAGTTAACTAATAAACCTCTGCTGAGCTGAAATGTTACACTTATAATTGTCATCTTTCACTCGTGTTTATTCAATAAACTGACAAAAATGTCATTTTTGTGGAACTGACTTTAAGGTGTCATGTCAAAGGACATGTTTCCATTCACTTCCACCTCACTCCGCTCCCTGAGACTGGAGCAGGAATTTCAAGAGTGGGAGGATGCTCGGCGAGCTTTGGCTCAGCGGAGAGCCATGACCAGAGCCCCGCTTCCTCGGGCCCCCAGGCCTCCTCCCAGACAGCAGCGTCTCCAGGAGGTTCGAGCCCCTCCACCCCAGCTCCGCTGCAGAGACACAGCCGTTCACAACACCTTTATGTGTGGGGACATGAAGGGAGTGTATGCAGTACTGAAAGACCCCGCAATGGTCAACGCCCTGATGGAGACGGTGCATGAAGAGATGGTGTGGGCTCCGGAGATGGGTATGACCTCAAAGACTTCTGTCAAACTCTCTCCAACCAATGCTTTTAATACTCGCCCGCCCCTCTGCTCCTCCGTCAGGCATGTGGACGCTGAGCTCAAAGGTGAAGCAAACCTCAGCCTTGCGCCTGGCTGCCAGTAGAGGACATACAGCATGTGTGGAGGAGCTGCTGTTTCGTGGAGCCGAGGTGAACGCCGACCCTGGAGGCAGCACCGCCCTCCATGACGCCTGCATCGGCAGTCATTCCGTTTGTGTCCAGCTCCTGCTGTCTCATGGAGCAGATCCTGAGGCGCTGGCGGAAGATGGCAGTGCTCCTCTTCACCTCTGTACCTCGGCCCAGTCGTTCCGGTGAGTGAAAAAAGAAAAATACATCTTGAATTTGTCATCCAGATAATAAATTCTGAAAATGAACAAACTAATGTTGGTCTAAATCCTGATGGTGCATGGCATGATCAAATTTTCCTGCATGTTTTAAAGCTGTGCTGAGCTGCTTTTGGAAGGAGGTGCAGACATGAACGTGAGGGCCAGAGAGTCGAGGCTCACACCCCTGCATGTAGCCGCTCGGAGAGGCCTGGAGGAGCATGTGGAGCTCTTCCTCAGCCACGGAGCAGACGTTTTAGCCACAAACCGAGAGGGGGAGACGCCACTGAATGCCGCCTGCTCCGGAGCAGAGAGGCCATCTGAGGCTGGGCGATACCTCCGCGTGATCCAGAAGCTGCTGGAAGCTGGAGCTGATCCCCAGACAGCCGGCCGGAAGCAGCACACCCCTCTGCACAATGCCTGTGCAAACTGCTGCCCCAGGATTGTAGACGTCCTCCTGCAACATGGAGCAAAGCCCGATGTTGTCAACTGTGCAGGATACACACCGATGGACTGTTTGTTACAGGTAGGAGACAGAGACTGGCTGAAAAAGTTTGGTCATTGTTGAGAGATACACATAACTGTAAAACTTTGTTCTGTTTGGTCCTGAAGGTGGTGGAGGATTACCCGAACCAACAGCCTGAGGCCATAGCACAATTACTTCTGAACCACGGAGCTAAACCAGTTTCACCAAAGGTTTGAGCAAAACAAGCATAGACTACGTTGGATGTCATGGCTTTTATTTACAGTGTTTTCTCTCCAGATGCTAAAGCAGTGCGCCGTATCTCCTGCTGCTCTGGAGGTGATGCTGAACTCGTTCCCATCCGTCCCTCCCTGTGACTGGATTGAGTCTCTCTCTGCTGAAATATCTGAGGTGAGCTCTGTGCAGAGTCGAATCATCTTTCCTCTCCTTGTTTACCTTCCATCAGTGGTGCATTTGTCTCTGCCTCAGGAACACCAGCCGTTCTTCCTCTTGGTGCGTCAGCGGAGCGGTCAGCCTCGGTCTCTGCAGCATCTCTGTCGATGGGCTTTACGTCAGCTTTTCGGAGGCCAGTGTCACTCTGCAGTCAGTAAACTGGACATTCCCAGCTCACTCAAGGATTATCTGCTGCTGTGTAATGATGGAACACTGCATTAAATTTGTTTAGTGCAAACATTTCTGGCAGTATGGTGGCTCTTTGGAAACATCTGTTAAACTAGATGTTTTGGTCAGCTTGTTATTCTTTTAAATTATGAATTATTCTTCTGTTGGATCATTGTTTATATGTTCTAGGTGTTGCTATTTTACTCCAAATATCAGTAATAGTTTTCATGCATAAAAATACCGATATGCTTGTGATCAAAAAGGAAAAAATAATGTGTCCTGGCATGAAGACATGGTCAACACATCTTCCTGAAGTTCAATCAGAGCATTGAAATAAGGAGAAAAGGGGATTTAGGTGACTTTGAATGTGCCGTGGTTGTTGATCCGATTATTTCAGAAACTGCTGCAACTGTAATCTAAAATGCCACATGTTGCAACCAGCAGAAAACTATCTGTGAATACAGGACGAGTCAGACCTTGAAGGAGGAGACCACACCAGGTGCCACTCCTGTCAGCAAAGAGCAGGAAACTTCTGGACAATAAAATATTGCTGAATTTTTGTGTGGTCTGTCTCTATTTCAGCTGCAATCTTAAAATGGTAGGGCTAGAACTGGATGGAAACAACGTGAACTCATTGATCCATCCTGCTTTGTATCAATGGTTCAGGGTGGTGCAATCATGTGGAGAATATTTTTTTGGGCACAATTTGGCCCCTTTAGTACCAACTGAGCATGGTTGAAACACCACAGTTGCTGACCATGTCCATCCTTTTATGACCACAGAGTACCATCCTCCTGCCAGCGGGATAATGCTCCATGTCACAAAGCTCAAATCATCTCCAACAGCTTTCTAGGACATGAGAATGTACTCTAATGGCCTCCACTGTCCGACAGAGCACCTCTGGGATGCGGTGGAACCAGAGATTCTCATCATGGATGTGCGGCTGAGAAATCTGCAGCAACTGTGTGATGTAAAATCTCTGAGGAATGTTTCCAGCACCTTGTTGAATCTTCGACACCAAGAATGAAGGCAGCTCTGAAAGGAAAAAAGAGGGTCCTTGCACAATCATCAGCAGCCTGATCTTGTTAGTGTAAAGGGAAAAAGAGGCTGGGCTGCCCTGCTAGGGAAGGCAAACACAAAGCAACGGATAGGATTGAACCAAGACATGGCACGCTGTCAGGGTTTAAGAAATAATTAAATAAAAAAATATAAAGAAAGAGAAATAGGATTTAGTCCGAGGTAGAATTGCACAACAATAAGTTCCTCCCCCAAGCTTTGGAAAAGTGTTATTTTCTACAACTGTACCTTATATTCTGGACAGATTGCTTCAATGTTTATTCTTGTCCCTCTTCGTTCCTTCTCTGCATTCATTGACAGCCATAAATTGAAATCGTCCTGCAGATGGCAGCAAAGATTGAAACAATCTCTTAAAACATCTGCAAACAAAACCCTAAAGAAACCCTTTTACCTGGACATATTCATCTTTAAAGACATACCAGAAGTTAGTTAGTTTTCATCTTTATTAACCAATCAATCAGCTTTTATTTGGCCCCAGTCCGGTGTGAGAGATGCCATGGTCGCAGGTTTGAATCACACAGCAGGGTAGGAAACGTTCTCAAACAGTATGTTTCAACAGGTAGGTGCACCTGTAAGATCAGAGTACAAGGCAGGAGTCAACAACCCGAGTGTCAGGAGTCCTTCCTTTCTCTGATGCAGCTCCCTGGCTTTTGAAAAGAATAAATGAGTATTTAAATAATTACATGTTGCCTGAGAAAGTCAGCAAATGCTGACTGTTCTACCAACTGCTATATTTAAAATGCTGGGTAAATGTCCAAAATTAAACCTAGCACAAGAAGTAAGGAAATTTGTGTTTGGCTGATTATTTCCCCACTTTAATGACACTATTTGGTGCTGTTATACATCACTGGAAAGCCTGATTAATCACCATTACTACTAGGCATAACCTGTAAGGATCTTTCTGTGGAATGAGCAATAATGCGGGTATTTGTGTGTACTGTCCCTAAAAATATCCCCTGCAATATAGTTCAATCTTGTTTTGAGTTGCTTGGTGGATTGGACTCTCCCATGGTTAAAAAAAAAAGAAGAAAGAACATAAAAACACACATATACTGACCATTTTTACACTTAAATTTACATTGTTTGGGCAAAACCACACAAAACCGCTTGTCATATCATACTGGTCTCATTTTAATGTGGGATGGCATCCTATTCTAGCTGTTTAAGGTCAACCATTGTGGTTGTATTGATCATTCAAGCATGTACAGCACACCCAAGATGATCCCACAAGACTATCTAGACTCATGGATGGTCCTTCCATTTATCCCCTCAATTCAATTCAATTCAATTCAATAACACTAATTCATAACATAATTATCTCAAGGGCCCTTTACAGACATATAGTAGTTCTATTTAATAAAATTCATTTTAGGCCAGTTACAATCCAACTAACCAACAAAAAAAAAGAAGAAGAAAAAAGATTGAGTTCATATAAGACAATTCTTGCAAAAAATGACCAAGCTAAGGAAACCAACAGATTGCATGAATGACTCATCTAAATCCTAAAAGGCACAACTCCATTCAAACACGCCCTAAATACAGATGTTTGTTTTTCAGTGTGTAACTTATTTTGATTGCAGATTTTCGTTCACATCCCATCTCAACAACATTAGAGCCTACATTAATCGGAAAATTGTTTGTAATTTTTGCATGAAAAGCTCTTTACAAATTAAAATTTGGACAAGACAGCAATATGTGACGTTGGGCCTGATTTATTTATATTCAGAATGTATCACTTCCAAACCGGAGAATCTTTGTTCAAATTTATTCAGACATTTTTTTTTAAAAAATTGAATAATAAAAGAATAGAATAGAATAGAGATCTCCATCCTTGTATCCGCAGTTGGGGGACGCAACAGGCGTTTCTTCTCCTCACAATCGGCCCCACCCTCGCGGATGACGTTACGCCGCCGTACCGTGTTTATTATGAGATTGTTGGGTAGCAGCTGCTAGCTAGTAGCATAGTCTTATCTACAGACATGCTCTGACTTTACAGTTGACAGGTAAGACCGTCTCAACTACATTATAGTTAAGACATTTAGCTCTTTGCTCGATGCCTTCGTTCACTGTTAAATCCAAGCCAAACAAGCCGAGCAGCTCGGGTCGCAAACAGCCGAAGGTCGTTTTTCAACTAGCTAGGTAAGCTAGCCGGAAAGCTAAGTTTTCAAGCTAATCAGGTACATAAACTATTACATGGCAACTTAGCAGCAACGCAAGCTAGCGTTCCTAAAGGCTGACGTGTGGTTAAGATCCAATTTCGAGTGTAATAAACATGACTTAAGGAGATGTTGACATATGGCGAAACAGCTGTTTGCCAGACCTGATGGCTGCTGGTAATTTCCAACCTAAATGACATAAGTTACTTGACATACAAATAAATGTAATTATACGCGCGTGTAAACAATGTGTTTGCCTCTAAGTTTTTGACTACAGCTGTTAACAGTTTATACTTGGAGAGAAAAGCAGTTTCAGAACTTGTGTAAGCCGGATTTTTCTGACGTGTTGGGAATATTTGCTTGTTTTAAGGGTGCTGTTATTGAACTCCATGGCTTTATTACTGCATAACCCTCAAAGAGCAAAGCAACCAAACATCACTTCCTGTTTCGTATAGAATAGTAATAACGTCACTTTTGATATGAAAAGTGAAGTACAGTGAACTTAATGGTTGGTGTTATTAAAGTACAGAAGAGGGCACAACTGGTGTGTCTGTTAAGCTGTTTCCTTCAAGGTGATTTGTAAACTTCAGAATCACTAACACTGTAATTACTATTTAACAACAAAATCTTTTTCAGTCAAATTTGTGAGTTTGTAGAAATTAACTTCTTTACCTTCTGTCTCCTGCAGTTTTGGAGGTCAGAGATGGCAGTGTGTGCACTGACCATGTTGGATGGGATGGAGGATGAGGTAACAGCAGCAGGTGGCGCGTTGCTCCTGTTCTTGGCCCTCATCTTGGCTTGGCTTTCGACCCATGTGGCTGATCGGGGAGACCACATCCTGGGCACCATCCTTACTGTGGGTGCTCATGCTTCTTTGATAGGACTGGGAGGCCACGACAGCTACACCGGAGGGCCTCCTGGTGCCGACGCTCCTGAGCAACAGACTGCTCCACCTTCACAGGAAAACAAGCCGGACGATGGCGAGCCGGCAGCTGAGAGAGGAGAGAGCGAGGGGACAGTGGAAGGAGCTGAGGGGGCTTGGACTGATCTGCTGCTGGACATACAGAGCAAACAACCTCAGGCTGGAAGACTGCACACTTCTGATGGAGAAGATAATGAAGCTGATGAGGAGGAGGATGACAATGAGGATGAGTTAAGAATGGCAAAAGAAAAGCCTGTGAAGCCTAAACCTATTTTGACCAAGACCACAAGCAGTACAACCTCCATCAATGTTCGCCTGAAGTTTTTGAACGACACAGAAGAGGTGGCTGAGGTAGAACCGCAAGATACAGTTGAAATACTGAAAAGGTTGGTAAGATAACCAAATCGGGCAGGGCGATATGGCCAAAGATACTTACTACAATATAAATTAGAATATTTGTGATAACAATATAACTCATGATTAACACAAGACAGAATACTTGAAAACATTCTTTACAGTTAAACAAGCAGCTGTTTCTGATGTGCATTAAAACCTTAACTTCATTTAAAGTCAACAGTGCATATGTTCTTGTGGATAGTTATGTGGGCGTGCTTTACAGGGAGAAGCATAAAGCAGAAAGATGTCACTTCCGCGTTTGCTGATGCAAAGTTAAACGGATAGTTTTATGCGTGTTTGACCCACACACCATTGCAATGTTTCAACTTATCATTCCCTAATGTTACACTGGTATTACCGTGTAAAGCATGATATGACCCGGCCCTATGACTAAATACTCAACAAACCTCATGTAGATAAGGTGGGTTTGGGGAAATTTGGTCACTTTAAGGTTGTCTGACTCACCAAACCAAAGGTAAGAAAGTTTGTGCCGACAGGACCTCAGACAGAAACACAAATGTAGATTTTTTTTTCCCCATGCTTCTGTTTTGAGTTATTTAAAAAACAAACAAAAAAAAAACTTTAGATATGCTTGAAGGCAGATTTTAAAACAAGATGAACTATGGTTTTGTTCAGTTTATTTGGCAGGACATATGTTGCTTTTAAACTCCTGGACAAACAGTTTCCCCAGAATGTGTTACTGTTCTTTAAACAACTTTTCTGTCTCATCTTTCTTCTGCAGCAAATGTTTCTCGGGCCGGGAGCATCAGATTAAATTAATCTACCGAGGCCAGTTGCTACAGGATCCCAAGAGGACTCTGTTTTCCCTAAACATCACAGACAACAGCGTGATCCACTGCCACATCTCCCAGGCCTCGCATGAAGTCGACCCTGAGGAGGAGGCTCAGCCTGGGGCGGGAGCAGAAGACAGACCCGGAGGATTTAGGGCTGCAGGTGTGGCCATTAGCACCAGCAGCCTGGTGGTGCCTGTGTTTGTGGTGTTACTGGCTGTGGTGTGGTACTTTCGCATCAACTACAGGCAGTTCTTCACCGCCCCCGCGACCATCTCCCTTGTGGGAGTCACTGTGTTCTTTAGCTTTCTAATATTTGGGATGCACAGCCGCTGAGAAGGCGGAGACTGAGCTCACACTTGCGGCTGAATATTATGAGGCAAAATAAAAATAACTAAAGCAGTAGGCGAGTGTCTGAAAGAGATGGACTGATCATGAAGCTCCCTGGTGCCCATGCTGCAGCTGATTTGGAGCGTTTGAGCATGTAACCCTGAAAAAAGTGATTGTACAGCTTTAATGCAGTAAATTTAATCTCATTTGAGTGGGAATTTTCTTAGAAGAAGCTATAAGCTTTTTTTTCCTCCATTATTAAGTGGCTAACAATCATTTTGTCTGCTGTTAAAAATGTCTGTGTGTTATTTCGTTTTAGAAGTTTGTGTTTTTTATGAAAAAAATAGACCCAAATATCTAAACTCATTTGAAACCACTCGTGCTGCGTGCCAGTTAGACTCAAACATTTTATGTTCTTTAAATGAGTCAAACTCCCTGTAAACAAACTGCCTTGGGGCAAAGCTAGCATTTTTAGTTGTTATATAGAAAAATCTAAAACAATTCTTAGCCACATAAACAATTTTTATGAGGATACTGTAAATATGTGTATTTTGTGTAAATAGAGCATCAGAGTGTATCTGGTGAAGCTGCATCTGGCACTTACAGATTTGGAGGGTGGGGGGCATTCCTCCTCATTTTGCTGAGCTTGGCTGGTTTCAGTTGTATCTCCAATAAAAAAAAAAAAGCATTTTCAACCAAAGCTGTTTCAGCGGCTCTTCAAGAAGTTGGTCTTTGGGTACAGCATATGTTTATTTACATACAAACATCAGGATGCATGGCAGTGAAAAAAAAAAAATAGCATCACATTATTACGTTCAGATACAAGTCATTCACACATGCACTCCTTTTGTGCTTGGAAATAACATTATTGCATTCTGCCATTGCACAGAAATACAAAAAGAGGGAACTTCAGCTGTTCGCTTCATTCACAAGAGGTGGTATGAACGAATTATATTCACCAAATCATTTTACCAACAGTTCATTTATTGATAACGCACATTACAAGACCACTGGACAGGATTCACAAGGGCACAGCCAGTTTTGCTACAGAATGGTGACAAATTTTAGTTTGGGAATCAGGCTGATTGTCACGTTCATGTCATTTGAGAAATAAGTGAACACATCTTAAAGCTTTTTGGTCACTGATCATTTTGAGAACTATCGTCTCATTTTTTAGACAAAACTGACTTCTTGCTCCAACGATATGAAAACACCCTGGCTACATATGTGATTGTTGTCCTCTAAATATTGCAAAATGGGCTGTCAAAGCCCAAATTAAGTTTTATCTCATTCTTAAATAAATAATATTCTTTGTTAAGGAAAACATCCCCAATAAATTCTAACCAAGTCCCCATAATAAAAAGACATGGTCAAGTGTATTCATTCACACGACTATAACATAAAAGTGACTGATCTAAAACTCAAGTGCTGCGTCAGAAAAGAATTTTGATGCGATTTAAAAAAAAAAAAAAAAAAACAGGCTCACAAGATGCTAACTAAGCAGAACTCTCAACTAACATTAGCCTGTGGTTCTCCTGAATTTAAACTAACAAGCTTGAATGTTTCAAGAATACTTTTACATTATGCAGAAACTTTTCTATTCAAGCTGCACTGACTTCACACACACATCTTCCTAATTAGCTGTATTTGGATATTAACGAGTACAAACCTACAAGAATGTTCCTTTAACCTCACACATAGGTTGGGGAGGGGGGTGTTATCTGTCCCCGTAAAAACAGAAATTCTTAAAATCTTCTAAGAAGTGAAATTTGAAAGCTGGGTCATACTCACTAATGTCAGGAAGAACTGCAGCACTGAAACATTCGTATATAATTGAGTCTAATTCACAATAAAGCAAGGGACTAAAAAACAAACATGCGTTTGACAAAAGAATGAAAATCACTTTGGACTCATGATTCAATTCACTAAAAGTCTCATGGAAGTGCCCCAAAAGCCCTGCTGGCTCATCAAATACCAAAATCTCCACTTCCACACAAATAATATAAACATCACTATGAAGGCAGGGACAGACTTAACTATCTCACTCATGTAAACAAAGTTAAATATTTAAAATGGCACATGTATTTTCACAAAAATGCCACATTCTATGATGCATAGTTATGTGAAAATAATGGTAGACACACACACTCATTTCCGCTAACCATACACACAAAAAAGTCATGTTCATACTGAATGCAGTCAGCATTCACACACACATACAAAACTGTGCAATACAATGCTAGAATTAAAAAGCCACTGATGAGTACTCCAGTACGTGTGAGTGTGTCAAGTGTTGAACCAAAAACAGCCACCGTTTCCTCATTTAGTGCGAATGCAAATCATAAAAAAGGAGGATGAAAAAGGAGCCATCATGACTTCCTGAAGGTCTCACCAAACTGCGTCAGGAAATTTAGGGATGCACGATAACCGTTTTTTAAAACCCCACACAGATAGCTGATAAATTTAAGCTCCTAAAGGCTGATACCAATAACACACATACATGCCTAATTATACCAAATCAAAAACTCCAACTTTATGGGGTAGCTGGTGTCTAAAATAAGAGAGGAAAGTGGTTTGGGGTCTCCCCTGTGAAACAGCAGCTTTCTTTCCATAATCGCAATCTCAATGAGAAAAGCTTCAAAGTGGGATTTTCAACTTCTGCACATCCCATCTTAAAAATTCCAACTGTATGGGGTATAAGTGTTCAGGGCATGTCGTCATGATAACGGTTTTATCGGAATGACGCAATAATTTCCTGTTATCTGCCCAATAATTATCATGCATCCCTAGGAAATTTACAAGCATTTCATGGATTCATGAAACAGTTTGATGAAATACAAGATTTTTAACGCTGAATATTACAAATGATAACAGAGTACGTATTGAAAAGTAAATCAGAAATTCTGATGTTTAGGGCCACTACAACATTCTGTAAAAACCCTGACGTTCACCTTGCTATGAGCTCAACTTCACAGCTAACTTAGAAAAGAAGAAAGCCTCTTGACAACAGGACATCCTGTTTTCTAACTTTATTTCTAGTGAATCCTATTTTAATCGTAATTTAAAAGAAACCTTCAACTCTCTGGCAAGGTATCCTGAGATCCTTTCTTGGTTGTTTCCTGGTTTGGTGCTGAAAACTGGACCAGCGACAAAAATAGACTATCAAGTCACCCTGATTTTCATCTTAAGAAAGTAACGCTTAATTTAACAGTTCATACTTAACTCGACTATCATGATGTAAACTGTCAGTTTCTGTGCTGCAAAGTACCTAGAGATACTGTGACTGACCACAGTTATTCCATAACTGTGATCACAATGCAGAAGAAGGAATCTCACTGGTCAAATTAAAGTGATTTAAGAGCAATTCATTTGAGTTTCATCCCATCCTGCTCAGACCTGCAAATCATGGTGTGAAAGGAGGGACTTAACCGAGGCAGGAGTTGGTCGGATAAACGCGCCTGTGCTAGTTTAGGTCATCATAGATGCTGGAAATAGAAGGTGCTGAGAGCTTAGGCTTCTTTTTTTTGGTCGATAAACTGATATTACTCTGAGAGCTGCTGCCTCCCCCTCCAGTCAGACCTCCACTCCCCCCTCCACTGTTCAAACCCAGAGAGGGCTTCTTTTTCTTCTTGGGCCTCCGAGAATCTGAGTGGTTGGTGCCTGTGGGAAGAGGAGAAACAGGAATTCATGAACAGCTTTCTTTTTGATCAAAAAGCTACTTTTTCCACTTCATGTTTCTTCCTTACTGGTTTTAGAGGAGGCAGAGTCAGTGGGGGAAATATCAGGGGAGTCTTCCCACTGCAGGCGGCTCATTAAGGTCTGTCCGTCGGGAATGTCGAAGCTGTCGCTCTCCACCACGGGATCTGCGTCGGGGAGCGCTGGCCTATTACAGGAAACCCAGACACAGAAACACAGATGAGTTCTGATGATGAACAAAGTCTTTAACAAAAATAAAAACATCCTTATGATTTCTATTCATTAAAAGAGTTTACTTTGAGATTTTGTAGATTTTTTTTTTTTTTTTTTTTAAAGCTTTCTGTTTTGAAAAAATGTCACCATCATGTCTATGAAAGCACCTGTCAGGTGCACTTCAACCTGTCCTCACTGTCAAAGTATAACTTTACTGCTGTCAGCTGCAATCACAGCCATGCTTGTTGCATACTGAAGACACTTGCTTCTCACAAGACCAGAAATATCTCTTGAGGTACATGACTGATTTGTTTAAGTGATAAGACCTTACACAACACTCCGGCCTTGTTTCCAGGTAAAATCCCTGCACTGCCTTTGCTCAAAGCTATTGCTGGTGCTATTGCTTAAGATTCTGCAGCCAAAACTATATAAACAAATTAAATATTTAGGTTTTCACTGCATTTTTTAAATGTTTACGTGTACAACATGTGGACATGTTTGTAAACATGCAACATGCAAATCTCCTTGCGATAAAGTATATCTTATATTGATAAAGTGGATAGCAATTTGATGTTTGTCGATATCTCAAATTCAGTCACATTACAATTTTGATTCAGGATGCACTGATTGATATGAAACCATATGAAACAACAGTACAAGTAATTAACAAGTTTATGGTTTCCTTAACTGTAAGCTCCTACTTACTTGACGGTACATATGTAGTACAATCTCCCCGTGTCACATCTGTCCACTGCACAACTATAAACGTGGATTTTGATGTGAAAATGTTGTGTCAGAGGAACTTAAAGATAAAGCCATTTTCATGATAGTGGATTTGATATAGATTTCTGTCCAATTCTGGATCGATTTACAATCAATACATGGATTTATATTGATACATCAATATAAATCAATGCATTTACACTACTTACAAAAAGTTAGGGATATTCAACTTTCGGTTTCTGGAGAACAGAATGATGAAGAATAAATATTTAACCATTGAACAATGTACATTTGCATTGAAAAGTTTAGAGAAAGTTTAATTCAGCTCACCTGGAAAGGTTGTTGTGGATTTTAGATTCATTCTGACATCATACAAAAAGCCAAATATCCTTAACTTTTTGTGAGTAGTGTATATTGCATTGTTACATCCAGACAGTATTAATCGATGGATTGTTTACAGGCAAATGAGCTTCATGAAGAAAATCAGGGGGGGGGGGGGGGGAAAAAAACCCTGATCCTTCATTTCCGATATCTCGAGCTTGAGCCCTACATAATCAAACCTGCCCAAAAACAGCATAAAAACTGCTTTTGTATGAGGGATCTGGATTTGGCATTTTTTGGGTGAGAAAATGCTAAATACGGATGAGACTTCCACATCATAGGGTTGACCCAGAGCAGCACAAAAACACCTGTGCCTTCTTATTATGGACATGAGCTAAGCTCTACAGTTGGAATTTCGAAGATCGGACATCCAGAAGGAAAGTTACAAGCGTGTTTATGAGTCCTCTGTCCAGCCAGCAGCGCCGTACAGAGCTTCTGCACACAAGTTTGGCATCAGTGTTCCCCAGTGACACACTGAAGATGGCAGAGTGAAGTTTTTTGTTTTTTTTTTTAAACCAACCCTGTTACAGACACCTGTTCAGAAAAAAATAAAACATTTACGGTACATTTATGTTACAATGTGGACACCTGCGGATTATGGACAAGTGCAGCCTGTACAAATCTTATTTTCTAGGGGTGCAGTGTATTACGGGTACCCTAGATAGTCCAGAAAGTAGTCTTATAAGCAAAGGTGGGTAATGGAAAAAATTTAATCTTGAAGCCAAATTGCAATAAGTTTGTGTGTTTCAGCAAATTGAGCATTAAAGTTGTAAATAAGGGAGCTTAGGAAAGTCTGGCTGTGTAAAGGCAGAGTATGGTACTGTTGATGGGAAACCATCATGCCGGCACCATTATGCCAGTGTGATTGACAAACTGGGGGCAGGAGTTCTCTGGAACATTTTCACCCAAGAGTCTGCAAACTGTATAAAAACGAGAGTTCCCTGGGACTGAGCATTCCAGGTGGACATAAAGGGGACACAAGTCCAGTGGCCAGACACTTTTGGCAAAAACTGATGTCTGATTCTATGTGCCAAAGACAAGAAGGACTATCCAGCCTGTTATCAGCAAAGAGACAGTCACCGTCTGTGATGCTATGAGGTTCGTTCATGACTACAACAACTTGAATACGTGTGAAGGTGTCAGTAATGCAGAGTGGTATACTGAACTTTTGGAGAGCTGCGTTATTGTAACATCAATGGGACATAATTTCCCAGGAAGTCCATGGTTACTAGCAACTGCATGTCTTCATAGACCCAGTTTGTGTGTGTATCACATCATAAGGAGAAGAATCAGATAACTTACTCAGCAAGGACAGACAGATTCCTCCCAAAGTACAACATTTTGCATCATTAGACTTTTAGAAGTTGGAACGCAACTAATCCCTCTCCAACATTTCAGAGGATTACTTCAATTTAGAATTTACAGACATTTTCAAACAAAAACTAAGACGCAGAAAATAATTACTTTGTATGAATGCATTGTAAAGGTTAAAAACAAACTAATTACATATTTAGGTTTTCAATGCATTTTCACTGCATTTTTTTAGTTTCTGGAAAACCCTTTCCAGAAAAGCTGAAAACATCCATCAGCTCCCATCAGATGGGAGTTGGTAGGAGAGGCAGGAAAATGGGTCAAAATGCAGAAGTGGGAGTTTTTCCACACTGATAAGAAAGGCCCAGATTTTTCTTCTTTACTTGAAACATAAAGCAGATGAAATGTGTAAAACTAGTGTGAAAACCTCCTGTTAGCACGGCCCAAATCTTTGTGGATTATGCTTCTGAAGCCCTTAATTAAGCATTTTGGGTGCATCTTTAGAAAATAAAAAGTGACGTGATGAGTAAGTGATAGAAGCACATCTAGAACAAGTGGAGCAAAAATTTAAAACAAATTGAATAAAAATTCATCTTTAGGAAGTTTTGACAGGTGATTCCGACTCTAAACTGGTTGAGAAATTGTTCACAGGTGAATAAATTGCTAATTTTCCTCATTAGATCATCATGCAATCAGACTTCCATTTAGAATAACCGTCATGGAAATTAAAATCAGTGATTAAAACACTTCCACAATGACTTCAGCTCACAGACTCAGACTAGAGAACATTTCGGTTTTAGTATTCGAAGCAACCTGATCAGAAAATAGAGAATTGTGTCTGCAACCCCCTCCCCCATCACAAGTGTCACATCACCAATTCAAACATTATTTACTGAAGCACACTTGAGTTAGAAGGGGACAGGGCAGACTCACGCGGACGGCCCCAGGAGGAACACCCTGACGGCCCTCCTCTGTTCGTCCGTGTGCTGAGGACACCGCTGAGACCTGGAGGGACACAACGTGGCATTACACATTCCTGACTGACGGCCCGCCCACACCCACCAAACAGCTTCTCGCATCACCCTGGCTGCTTTTCATTATGCCAACATGCCCCCTCCTTTCCCTCACCTCTTCCTTGAGGATGCCAGAGAGGAAGGATACAAATGTGATGGGAGTTAGTGTAATGAAAAGCAACCCCGTCTGCAGGAGGAGGTGGGACGGACTGTTGGGATGCTGCCAATGACCAATCAGGAGAGGCAGAATGAGGATGGTCATTGACGGAGTCCTTCGTGATTCAATTTAAATGTGGGGGGTTTTTTGTTACGTTTTGAGACCTTTGTAAGATTTGGTTTAATTTTGGAGAAAAGTCAATTACTGACCCAGAAGAACTTAACCATCAGTTGCCACTTGTGTACCCTTGTGTTAGTCCCAACAAACATGGTCGCTTTTTAGACAAGAACTGATGACATCTCCACTTTTCACACAACTACTGAACATAAAGACACTGATCAGAGAATTTGGATTTGATAACAACAAGACAGGGCCTGGTTTTACATTACCTGGAACTATGCTGCATCAATCCAAACGTGACCAAGAAAGAAAACACAGACGTTTAACCACTATTTGCAAAAGCTAACACAACAATTACCTCGTACACATCTTCTTTGTGTGCTCGGAGATCACTCCACATTGCTGTAGAAAAAAAAAAAACTTTAATTAATGGTTGATCTGTGCCATGAAAGCTGAATTTTAATCCAACTGATGACAAAAAGGGAGATTTCCATGATTTAGCATAATTATGACGACTGTTTCTCACCGTTGTTAAAAGGGATCTGACTTCATCAGGGCCTAAACTTTCATAATTGATGCCAGTATTGTAGTTGTACTGAAATTAGAGACATAAAAAAGCTGTTATTGATACAGTTTACAGCAGAAAGCGATATAAAGTCCACAACAGTTAATAGTTTTGCAATCAACATGAATAAAGGAGTATTTGTCACCTTGTACGGCTCTGAACTCATGTTACTCCCAAGCTCACCTGAAAAACAAAAATCAGTTTATCATGTTGATTCATAAGATTACAAATCTGACAATATGAGCTAATTTCTCCAATTTCAACTTTTTGTCTAATGTGTTACAGAATTTAAAATCCTTCTCCTTACATATAAACTGCTGAGGGACATAACATGATGCATGCACCTTTCTTCCCATTTGCACTTCTTTTAGAAACAAACCTTCATAAAACAAAAGAATAATTCATGTAAACTGCAACAATCAAGACTTTTCACCTGTTCCAAGTTACTGATGCGCATAAACTGCCATGAAACGGTTGCAACTGTTCCTGCTTATCTTGCCGTCTTCACTCAACTGTGGTTTGCATTGTTTTCAAACAGGTGTTCATGATCAACTTCTCATGACAAAGGAAACTTTTCACTCTCTGAACTTAATGTACCAAAACAAGTGGGTTCCTGAAGCCAACATCATTTCCACATATCTATAGAACAAAGCAGGTCTAATCCTCATCACTGAACTAGAAAATAAACATGACTCACCATTTTTATGTTTTAAAGATTTGGATCTTCTTGGGGAGTTTTGATTCTGCACATGGGTAGAAAAAGAAAAAGCAAGATCAAGATAAGAACCTTTTACTCCAGAAAACTTACAAGTTTAACCGAATGTTTGAATACCTTATCCGACTTCCTCTTCTTGGCTGCAATAGAGTGCATAAGAAGTTAATTATGTTATAAAGCAACACTGAGCTCTGTTCAGTAATTCCATGCAAAGCAGTGATTTGGATACAAAGGGCCTCATTCATCAACCGTCCTAATGAGCAAATTTGTTCTTAAGTCCTTCTTATGGACTCTTTACAAAAAACTGTAGCATTCATGAAAATCTTTGCATTCTGAATTTGGTCTTAAATTTGAAGAAATTCTAAAAAAAAAAAACAAAAAAAAACAAATACAGGAGTACTCCAACAACCATTTGATTCACAAACAAGTTGCAACAATCTATGCAACAGACTGCACATGTGTATTCAAAATACCCTCATCAGTATTTTCCCTCACCAGTACATTGAAAGAAAAACGCCATGAATGTTTGGGTCATATGCAACTCCCAAACTAAATGTTGCCTTCTCCTTCCCAGGAGAACATTGCTCTTTCATCACGGGCATGCACCTCCAACATGAAGCAGCTGGTGACACATTTGTATGCATCTTTTATTAACATTAACATTTTTATTATGTCAAGCACTTTATATTGCCTTTTAATGGTATGAAAAGTGCTTTATAAATAAAGCTTGATTTGATTTACTACAACTGTGGCTTTTTATTATAATGATTAGCTTGTTCTCAAGTTGTAACACCACCGACCAACCCTCAGACTCACCAGGTTTACTTTCACCAGATCCACACTTCATGAAGCGCAGATCTTAAAACAGGGGTCCCCCAAGTCCAGTCTTCAAGAGCTACTATCCTGCAGCTTTTAGAGCAGGGGTCTGCAACCTGCGGCTCTTTGAACTATTCACAACGGCTCTACATAACTTTGACTAAAAATAATAAAGAAGTAACTAATATTTTTAAACCCTGGCGTGTACATAATAACATTTGCAGGTTTAAGCAGTTTTTTATGGAATAATTGTGTTGAATTTCCACAACATAAGACAGTAAAAGTACCAGTAATCTATTTGTTTAAAGCCATTTCTCATCATTAGCTAGGAAATTTGTTTTTCTTCCCCCCACATAATCTCCTACAAATACCTACATTTTTATTTATTAATCTAACCTTTTTTTTTTTTTAGGGATGCACGATATTGGATTTTTGTCCAATATCCAATATGCTGGTATTGGCTGATAACCAATAGCGATATTAAAGCTGGAAATGATATAATATTCATTGTGCAAAATTAGAAAAATATTTTACAGTTGCATCTGCTGCAGATCCAGTAGTTGCTGGAGACGTCTTGATGTTACACAGTCGGTGCGGCTTTATGATGTTCCCATGCCCCATGGATTAAAAACAAACAAACAAAAGAAACAAAAAACAAACTAACTAAAAAAGAACAGCATTCCACGGGTGTGTCACAAAACACTGCCTGTCATATAATAACATGGTTCATCATATTGGTCGATATCCAGCCAATATCAGCTGATGCCGTTATCGGGATGACATCATGCATCTCTGCTGCTTTTATACAATTAAGTCCCAATTAAGAAAATACACTATCCTCTTATTACAAGTTTTTTTTAAATTTTTTTTTTTTTTTTAAACCTTAAAAGTAGAAATAAAACTGTGGTTCCTTTATAATGACAGCAAATTTTCTCCAGTAAGTATTTATAAAAAAAAATTATAAGCTGTCACTTTTTCAAAAGGTCCCCTAACGTTAGCGGCTCTAAACAACTTTTATTTAACTAGTTGAGGCAAAAATGGCTCTTTGGATTGGAAAGGTTGCAAACCCCTCTTTTAGAGCATCCCTTCTCCAGCACACCTGAATCAAATGGCTTAAGTCCTTCATGTTCATGTCATTCCGCTCTGCAGAGTCTCAATGACTGGACTAGGGTACCCCTGCCTTAAAAGGATACTGGGTGTGTTTAGGCTTAAAGCTACTTTACTAATATAATTTGTGATTTTTTACATCCAAGTGTATGATGTTAAAAGGGAGGACAAACAGGTTTCAGTGCACATCTTCATTATCATTATTATTTATTTCCATTCATTTCCTTTGTCATTCTGCTTATATCCCCTGTCTGTCTCACCTATCCACCTGCACAGACTCCTTCCGTTTTAAAACCTTATATAGGCATTTTCAGGCATTTCCTAATGTAAAATCGCCATCCCATCCATCTAACTTACAAAATTACTAGTATCTATCAAAGAGGAAAGATATTGACAATTTTGCAGTCAAACACATTCATTCTTTGACGGAGAGTTTCCTTAAGAAACTTCTTAAGAGCAACTTGAGAAGAAATTAAGAAGATTCATAAGAAGATACTGGTGAATGAATCCTAATGGTTTTTAACAGCTCACCTTTCTTTTCTGCTCCATATGACCAGTCATTGTCGTTAAGGTCATCATTGTCTTCCTGATCGCTCTCTGATTTGCTCATGTTGTTATTGCTGGCTAGCCTATGAAATATGATGATGTGATCAGATTTTCATAAAAACCTTTGAAACGAGTGACAAATCATTGAATGAATATTCCTGACCCACCTGCGGCTAGCAATACGACTGCTGTTGCGCCCCATGCCGAGGCATTTCTCCAGGTGTGGAGCAAAACGAGATGCCGCAATTAATCTTTTGCAGTTGGGACACTCGCACTCTTTGTTCTTCCACTGATTGTACACCTGCCCAAATATGTCCAATCCTGGTTTATCCACAATTTCTGGAGGAGTAAACAAAAATCCATATATGGTAAGAAAACATGCTGAAATACAAACAGACAAGAAAAGAAGGTAAGTAACAGCACCCACCAAACTCTTTCATACTCTCTTGATCTGTTTCATCTAAGAAGAAATAACCCTGTTTCACAGCACGGTGTACTTCAAAACACAGGCCCAAACAGGCATCTTCCACCAGCTCAGAGTAGATGTCATGCACCAAGGCCTGCAAAAGCAAAAATGCAATCTAACACCGACTTCAAACTTTATACAAGATGAAAACATCTCCAGGATATGATTTGCAACAATGCAAAACCTGGGTTTTGCAGGGATTTACCTCCAGCTTGGTGTTGTCTGGGCCTGAGAGGGGGCATATCCTCCATTTTCATTTGAAAACCTGAACTGGAAATCTTGATAACAAGGTCATAGGATGTTGTCCTGCAGATTTAGAACAGAAAATTACAATCACAAGATTATGAAAGATCAAAGAAAATGACGATAAGGAAATCCAATGTGCCAATAGGGATACAGTTTTTGAGTCAAACTGATTTCACAAAACCTACTTTTAATAAAGGTATTAACTCTTCCTGCAGATCTATCTTCATTCTGTCAAGAACAAAAACATGTAAACAAAAAGCTGATGCAATCTGCCAGATAACAAGTGTTAATTAAACAGTATGTCAATTATTCTGTCAGTAAATGTTAATCTGAGAACAGTGAACCCTGAAAGCACCACAAACTGCAATGTACACCGATTAAAATGCTGCATACCTGTTACTCCACAGGACTACATGAGTGGTTTATTATTACTGATATAAATGCAGACTGATTTGACACAGAGGCTCACAGTTAATTTAAGCTATAAAAACATATTTTCATCTACACCGAGCTCACATTAAGACCGCTCAATATTAGTCAAGATGACATCATTTAAACACCCTCACATACAGCTAGCCAACGTTAATAAATGATAAAGACAGGTGATGACTGTTAGCTAAACTCACTCTATAACTTGAACGAATATTACCTGACTTGTTTGTATTTATTAGCCCTGTTAGCCTCCTGCACTGAGACGAAAGAAAGGCGTTTATGGGATTAAAATATTAAGAAATAACGTAGCGTCGTTGGCAGTGTTTGAATGTACCCAAAAACAGTTTCCTCTTACCCGGTCAGAAAGCTCAGCCTGCGCCAGGCAGTCTCTCAGGAGGAAGCAGCATAACCGGACCAGTCCACAAACAACACATTAAATATAAAACCCTGCTTCTAGGAAGCAGGCGCAGTTTATATTGTGCGTTTCTTAATTTCCTGGTTTTAAGTGGTCGTTGCCGCAGGTGTCGGTTAGCTAAACTGGCGTTAAGAACCCGCTTGACACCGAGAAGGCCAACCGAACAAACCCAGACAAGCTAGAGAATACTAACAAGGCGAGTTCCGGTTTAACCCTCCAAAATAAAAACCCATTACAGGCTTAACGGATAACGGTACATTCATAAAACTTTGTCTTTCTTTTTTTAAAATAAGGAAATTAGTGTTTGATTGGTTATTTCTTTGTTGAGAAAGCGCTTCTTGGGAATTAATCTTCTATTGTTGGAAAGCCTGTTTATTTCCCTTTCAAATGGAGCCACGTTCCAATGAAAGTGCATTTGTGGGATGAGCAGCAGAGTTGAGTTTGTCGTTTTTCCACATTAAAAACCTTCTTTGTCAATGCCAATCAGCTTATTCTGCTATTGGCCGTTGTTTGGTGTTGTTTACTGGACTGGATGATTAAAGTATGAAAAAAGAAGACATTTTGACAATTTATTTCCACACCATTTTCTAAAGAACTTTAAAAACATCATAACAGTTGACCAAAGTGCTGTACAATACATGTAAAAGTCAAAAATCAAACACACACCACAATGAAGAATGATAAAAATGTGACTAAAATGACCACACAGTCTGAAAGACATCCCATTGGTGGCAAGTGTTGTAATTGGAGGATGGCTTGGTCCCAGACTGTGGCGATGTGGGATTGCCACTGATTGCAGCATCTTATCTTGATACCACCCTGCACTGAGTTCCTCTTCAATTATGACGAGCCTTGTTTTTCCAGTGAAGGAGATGCCACCCCACACCACCACACTACCTCTACCAAAGGCTGTTACACTGTCAGTGCAGCAATTGGCATGGCATCCTATAAACTTTGACGCTATAATCCCAACTGACTGCTGTTACAGCTGCTGCTAATCAAGCATCTGACTGTAACCTTGGGGGTACCAAAAGCCCAAAACAAGAGTCAAAAAGCTATTTGGCATCATCAAAGGAGATTTGACAAGCTTTGCTGAGATGCAGCTCATATACAAAACTCTGCTGCTTATCCCACAAATGCATTTTCCTTGCAACTGTGACACCATTTAAAAGGGAGATGAAAAGGATTTCCAATGGGATAATTTTACTGCCAAAAAGCACTTAGAGTGATAATCCACCAAACAAAAATTTTCTTACTTTTTATCCCTTTTTACTTTTATTATTATATATAATTTTACCCTAAAGATGTATATAGAAATATGTAATAAATTTAATGGAAGAAATCATCCTGGATACCCTGTATGGATACAGGGTTTTAGTTTCCATCCACCTTACAACCTTTACTAAGAATGGAGCTTAGCTTTGATTATTTTATTCTGAATGCAGAACTTATGTGCTTCTGCTTTGGCTGGAAAACTTGACTTTTGCCTTCCCCCTCAGACATCAATAAATGAACAGCATGTTCAGTCCTTATCCAGAATCACTTTGTTGAGTCTGAGCAGTTCAGTGAGATCATCAGCAGCACTGACACAGCTTATAGCGTTCCTAATCAGTAGCTATGGCACCCTCCATACTCCAGATTTGATCTTTTCAATCAGGTTTTAGAAGCTGGGGAAGTTCCACATTTCAGTTGGAGCCAGCCTATCAGTTCATCTCGCAGGTGTATGGGGTTAAAGCCAGGGCTGGTGCAGGCCTGCCTTCTTTTCCCACACTAAACAGGAAAAAAGCCATTTATTTATGGTTGTATCAACGTGTATTCAGCTGCTGTGGTTTTAAAAGAGGAAGGGGTAGATGCAAGACTGTCAACCTGTAAGCTGCAGACTTACAGTGAGACAAATGGTTTCTTGCTTGATGGTGATGTGTAAGTATGAACCACTGGAGCCCAATAATATGTGCAGCACTTTGGAAACACTTTGGAAAGTGTGTGATATAAATATTATGGATTGAAGATCATCTGTGAATGTAAGGGCTTGTTTGTTACTGTATCAAGCACAAGTTTGGTGAGTCCGATTTAAAGAGAGCAGGTTGTAATCACAACATAAAATAATTTAGAAAAAAGGTTTTAAACATGTTAGGTGATATCTTTAATGTTTTATAGAGCTGAAAAAAAATATCTGTTTAATCTCACAGCTCCTGAAGCCTTTTGGAAAAAACACAGCTGAAAATACGAGAAACAAGAACCAAAGGAGTTTTATCTGGGTATAAAAAACAAATACAAGGGCGCCCTGTTATTTTTCATTTCCTTTTGGTATTTGGGAATGCTAAGGAGGATAATAAAAATGCTAATTCATAAATAAATCATAATTAGCAAACAGGACAACCGTTTTTTTTGCTGATCACAACTCCAGTAAAAATGACACAATTATTCTTTAAACACAGACAAATTGACCATTTGGAAAAGAAAATGTGAAAAATGTAGGTTATTAATCAGGAATAAATAGCATCTTCGGGTCAACCGGCAAAATTATACAAACGACAATCTTAAAGATCACTTTTTTTTTATTTGCCCAAATACTTGAACTACAAGGACATAAGAACACCCTCAGCTATATAAAACATCAAATTCTGTCAAATGATCAGCAGTACAAACTTGTAAAGCTTTGCTGTCGTAGATATCTCTATAAACCAACATTAGGGAGAGAAGAAACAAGTAAAACAGGTGAATTTAACCGAGAATTCTCCCCCCGTGAGTGAAAGACTCACTGGCCTCAGAAATCACAGATGAGGGTTTGCAAAATTAAACAACTAACAAAACAAAAAGCACTCAATACAAAAACTGTATTTACAGAAAAATTACATTTTTTTTAAACCCCAAATCCTCTGGCAACTTGGTTCCTCAAATCCCTTTTACAAACTTCCATCCGTCAACATAAGTAGCTTCCTTCCTTTTCCCTCCCCCGGTTGTTTAAATAGTCCACGCTGGTTTTGTTACAGTCTTTGATGAGATTCTGGATGGTCAAAACAGCCCATTATCAACAAATCAATGACAGTTGCCACGTAATCAATCAACCTGGAAACGCAAAAAGACAAATGTGGAAGTCTCGTCATTATTAGTACATATTCAGGAAATTAATGACATGACAGCAAAGACCTTTGGAAAAAAAAAAAAAAAGTTGAATAACATCTACATTCATGGCGTTGGTATGATGTCCCGTCATAGGCACATACATGCACGCTGCAGTCACATCATGGTATGCAACATAACAGCAAACAGCACACGTTAAAGCAAAGAAACACGCACACATCCTCATATGTACACAGTTGTGTGCATGCATGCACACAAACTCAGAGGAACAGATTTACATTAAGTGCACACTTCTTTTTTTCTAGTTTTTGGAGGAGGGATTAGCATTAGACAAAACCCATACGGATTACAGCCAATACCATTAAAATTTCAAGACAAACTTGAAATAATAATAATAATAATAAAAGATTAAACCATTTAGGTCAACACCCACAATTCCAGATGGATCACGTTTAAAATGAAAACAAACCTTATCAGCAAATAAACTGAATGAAATGCTTAAAAGAAAAAACAAAAAAAACAAAAAAACAGGCATATATTTAAAAAACAGCTGGACTAAATGTGAACAAGTGTTACCTTTAAAGAAAAACTGCCCTGGATTATCACAAACAGGGTCAAACAGACTGGATTAACACAGAGACCAGTTAGTCCAGTGAGACACGTGGCAATGGATCCTGCAGTGCCTAGGAAGGATGCTCACACCAAACCTTCACGTCTTAAACACAAAAGTGGGTGCAAGTCAGCTTTTAACACAATCTTTGCAAACATGTCTGAATTTAATTCCTAGAAACTGACTTCAGTGTACCTGGAAGCTCTTAGGTCATGGAAATCAGGAAAATTCAGAATAAACTTCAACATGTTTACTGACAATTTAAACCAGTCAGATTACAGGAAGAACTTAAAAATGATGGAACAGTGTAAATGCTTATGTAGTTACTCCTGTAAAGATTCCTTGTAACATAACGTTTAATGAGTTCTACATTGACCTCAGATGGGTTTACTCACAATTACAGCAAATTTCCCCATAAATGGTGCAGTATACTACTTAATTGTATACAGATTGGTATCAAAAGAACTTTTTACATCCACTTTTATCCAATGTGAAACAATAAACCATGACAAATCCATGGGAGATGAACACTTTAAAGACATCTTCTGTGAATGAGCACACAGGGAAGATAGATCTGAAATTTTCCAGCAACAAAAAGACATTCATAATGGCTTGACTTTTTTTTTTTCCTGAAAAAATACCACCTCTGTAAGAACCAAATCATAAAATCTACATCATAGCTTGAGAATACAGAACAAAGCAACAATATTCTGGAAAAAAAAAAAAAACTGAAAAATTAAAGGAAACATTCTGAAGAGTGCAATTATTCAGTGCCCTGCACACATTTCCCCGTCTCTCTCCACCAAACTCTTCTTTGGCTCATGAAGCCTGTTCGCAACTCGCGCCAACTGTCTTTAACTAATAACCAGAGAACTAAAAGAAACACCGGGAGGTGAATTATTTCCCTACATGTTAAAACGCTAATCTGAAACCATTGAACCTGCAAATGAAGATCAAAACTCAGGAGCAGAAATGTTCATGACATCACCAAACCAGTGGGATGCTGTTTTTGGCATAATATTAACGGGTAACCATGACACCCTGGAGGACATGAAACTCTTTTTTTTGGGGGGGGGGGCAGCAGGTTTTCTCCTTGGGTACAGCAACTAAAATAGGATGAGTGGGATGGATGAAGCAATGCAGGGCCTCCTCTGGTGGTAGGAGGAGAGCAGGGTTGGCACAGTGGCAGAGCTCCCTGGACTCTTGGCTCAGCTCAGCGCTGCTCAGTTCGTCTCGGGACGACGTTTCAGTCCGAATCCGAGTCCGACGATTCCCCGGAGTTTGACTCACTACTGCTGTCCTCCGACTTGTTCTCTTTGTCCTCCGCCTCGTCGTCATCATCATCATCATCGTCGTCGTCATCGTCCTTCTTAAAACAAAAAGGAAAAGGGAAACAGAAATCAACACAATTCTTGTTGGTGTCTCGCTGTTGCTGACAACCAAAGACAGATGACACTCACGTCCTCGTCATCATCGTCATCCTCGCTGGAAGAGTCTGCATCTGAGGAAGCCTTCTGCTCGTCGTCGTCATCATCATCGTCATCATCATCATCGTCATCCTCCTCCTCCTCCGTGTCCTGTTAGGAGACACATTTTAATGATGTGTCAGGTGTGTTTGAGCAGGGACACATTGAAAATACGGCTGGCCAATAAACCGAAAATTTACCGACACTGACATTTACAGCGATAACCGACAACATTTTTCCTATGTCGGCATGTTCGGTACCGCAGCCCCTTTAAGAAAGCCGGCAGTGGAAATGCCGCACGGGACTTTTTTGTTCTCTCAAACTTGCCGTAGTTTCTTGTAACGTGACATTCCTATACTGGAGCTTTGTGTTTGTCATCATCTTTTGCATGTTTTCTGTACAAAATATGTCTGTAAATGATCAGTGACGTTTATTTGAAGTGAGTGTAAAGTGATAAACGTTTGAAGGAATGTTGTTTATGATATACGCTTTGACAAAGGTAGCGATGCTAATTGCGTTAGCCTGTCTATGGGTTTTTCAATGTTAAGTTACCATTCATGCTAATCGCTAGTCATTAGTGCGATTGAAAGGAAACTCAGCACTGTTTTTCATGGACACAAAGTAATATTTGCTCATATGTAAATAAGAATCTAACTCATTTAAATGAATCAATTTAATAACTAACAATTAAATAATTCATCCATTAATGTACATTTGTATGCTTATATTTCAGTTTTACAGTATTTCTCATAAATGTCAAATATCTACTGCCTCCTGGGTGTCTATTGAGGAACCGGTTATCTATCTGCCAAACAAGAAGTCACATGAAGTTCCAGTTCTGTGTTTTAATAAAATGAAAATAAAAGTTGCTTTTGTCTGTTTTATTGGTAAGCTGTGCTCATGTTGCTGAGCTCCATGTACCTTCTGTAGTCACCTGACTCCACCCCATCCAGTTTGTAAAGAGTGATCGTCCCTTTATCGTTGTGAACTACTCAATATATCGTGATTTTGATTTTTGGCCATATCACCCAGCCCTAATTGAAAACCTATATCACTTTGCACAAAGGGTTATGTCCAAACTGCATCAGCTGATCAGCACAGCTCACACACAGTTTCTTTGGTTATAAAAACATGACCAAGGTATCATTGTGCAGGAAGGCTCACCAGCCTGGAAACAGCCATAAAAAGCTGCAGTGCTTCAACTGTATTTCACCACAGCCCTGCAATGGACTGCTGACCTAACTAGGTGTACTTCACTTCTTGCCTATTGGCCACTGGGAATGGCTTCAGCCCCCCTGAGGACAAAAATGGATGGATGTTTCACCACCTGCAGTATTACCACCAGTTTTGTACACTAAAGGTAAATCCTCAGTAGCTGGGTTAAATGAGACTATCTAATGAAACACTATAAGTAAATATAATGGTGGTATTTGCAACTTTCTAGCGGTGTATGCATCTGGGCTTACAGTCCAACATGAAGAGTTAACGAATGTTTACTGGACATTACATTATATGGAAGGGAGGGGGGGGGATTTTTTGACTTTGCACGAGGTTGGTGTTTTTATTTTGTTATCTGTGTGCAACAGCCTTTGGAAGAAACTGTGCTTAATGTTAGATATATGCGCTCTTGTTTATTTATTTCTACCGTTCCAGTATTATTTATGTATTAAACAGCAGTTAAACTGCTAAAGAGAAGCTGAAAATCAAAATCTAGCTAGATTGTTTTAAAATTCTTTTTTTCGGGTTCAAATAAAATGTTTGAAAACATTTTTTATAATAAAGTTAATAACCCTGCCAAGTCCAGATGAGTTTGATATCTGGCTTCTGAATGAAACCCAGACTTATGATGCAGTGGTTATTTCTTTGTTTACAGAGCAGAGGAGATTTAGTTGAAATGAGACTATTTGGTTAATTTACTTTGTTGCAATCTTATTTTTTTATGTTGGCATCAAAAGGTAGAAATAAATAAAACTACAGTGTTACAGTGTTGTTAAAGTAACGCATAATAATCCTGGTTATTTCTCCGACTACAATCGTACCAAGGCAAGATATACTGGTGGCATTCCCATTCATACATAACCCAGCCGAGCCTCAGAACTTACAGATTTCTTGGACTTTGCCTTCGGGCCTCCTGGTTTTGCTGGGGTTCTTCTTTTCTGTAAAATGAAAGAATATAAATTCAACATGCCAAAGCAAGACACCAAAAAACAGTAAAACAGGTTGACGCTGAGGGAGAATAAAACCTTACCTGTGAGTTATATTCTCTGTAAGTGTTTCTTTCTTGTGAAGACAGGCTCTGTGGACAGAAAAAAAGACAGCATGTTAAGTATAAACTTTTCAAAAAGGTGTAAAAGATATCTGGACTTCCCCATCCACTTCTTACAGCAAGCCACTGCTCCAGCAGGACTTTGTACTGTCTCTGCTTCTCCTCTGCTATCTTCTTATAGCGATCCTTCTCCTTTAATGGCAATCTCTGCCACCGGCTGCCGATCTCAGTCATCCGCTCCTTCATCGGGAGGTGATTCAGCTCTCCGTTGGACAGCATCTCCTGAGAGAACTTCTGATATCCGTTTCTAGAGGATCAAACCATGGGAATAAAACAGTCAGGGCTTCACCGGATTCAACGGACCCATTTTGAATGAATGAGATGGAAGTGGCAAACTTACGATGGCGGTTTCTTGGGTTCACCCTCAAACTTCATCTTCTTCCCTGAGGCGATGGCAGCAGCTGGAGAGCGCATCTCACACAGATCTCTCTGTGGAACAGAGATAAAGTGTCAGCTCACACTGATCCTCTACATAGACGACAAAAGTCAAACAGATGTTGCCTCTGACCTCGTATCTTTTCTGGTCCTCTGCTGCCTTTTTGATCCACATAATCTTCTCTTTTTCTCCATGGTGCTCCAGGCTCCTTCCATTGCTTTCTGTGCCTTCGGCCGGTCATTCTGAGGAGAACAGGAGTCCTTCATTTTTAAAAAGTAGTAAAATACACCGATTTATTTAAGTTTAGAGTCAGTTTCACTAATCTTTACACAAGTAATATAATGTGCTGAAGTCTTCACAGAAGATGAAATGTGATATTTAATATTGTTTCCATTACAATGAGCTAAACAGTGAAGTCATACACACCTTAAATCTGGCCAGGTAATCTCCTATAACACTCTGCTGCCAGATTTCCTGAGCAGTCTTGGGCGGATCTGGAAGACGACTCCGATCCTCTTTCTCCTTCTTCTCAGACTCTGCTTTCAGGACCATTTCTAAACGTTTATACTTCTCCTAAATCACAGAAAGAGCCACCCCACCAGAAAAATGAGTTAAAAGATGGATGACAGATTGTAGATTCCAGTGTGTTTGACTTGATTTTGGATGGGTATAAGACCTTCTTTTTATCTGGCAGCTCGTTCCACTTGCGTGCCAGGAGTCTGGTGAGCTCGCTGTCAGAGAGGTCCGACCGCTCCTGCTGTAGTTTGGGGCGTTTCTCCTCAGCAAATATGAACATAGCAGAAATGGGCCTTTTGGGTTTCTCTGGATTGACCTACAGATGGCAGATGAGAGACGGTAAATGTACGGTAATATCTGGATTTTAAAAATTACACAAGAAACACGGATTCATCTTAGGGAACACAAGAAAAGATTATATGCAACCTGATGATGGCTCCTTAAAGTAACCCTTTTTTTTTCTTTGGCTGCTCCTTCGACTTACAGCCAGGTGAAACTTGTATATCAAAATATATATAATTTAACATGTTTTAAATGCTAATTCAAACTGACTGACATGAATCAAGGAATAACATTACCATATACATCCAAAAAAGGGCGCTCTAGGTTTGTAACAACCATATGCCACTATGAGAACAAAGATCTGAAAATGACACCTGGCTGCACTCTCTGTGTGGTGAAACATGTTCATTCTTCTCATCTATGATGTTTATGATCATTTACAGGCATCAACTCAGAGAATCAGAGTGATATGGGAAGTTTTACCCACCACCTAAATAAAAAATCTGAAAATGGCCTTATTTAAGTGAGGGGAGTTTATTTTGAACGTGGATATCGTGGAAGTTCTTGGTGCATAGTAACGTGTGGCCAGGAGTTTTTATTTTCCTGCCGATGTCACCAGAGGAGCTCTGTAGGATTAAGACTGTGAGCTTGATGAACATGCTTACAGGTATCTTGCCTGTTGGACTCGCTGCCTTGTTATGCCAACTTCGCCTATTCTTCCTCCAGGTATGTTCTTAATGCTATTGTGTAGCTGAAAAAGAGCTAATGTGCAACAGCAACATACCAGATACGTATTCAGCCTGTTGATCTGTGTGCTATCGTGTAGTGGAATAACTGACCTTTCCAGATTAAATGTCTGTTCTTGGTCTTTGATTTTCTAAACTATATTTCTAAATAATGAGACGTGTTTTTTCTCCTCTTTATGATGCATTTCTTGACTGACGTGGCTCATACTCCAGAGCAACTTGTGGACTGAAAAAAAAACAACTAAATACACTGAAAATAATTTGTTAATTTTTTTATTTACCTTTGCTTTAGAGTTTTTCTTTTTAGCGGCTGGACTGTTGGATCCGCTGCCCTTTTTATAACCAACCTTCTCCTCGCCCAAGACCCGCTGCTGCTCTTCCTCTGGTATACTCTATAAATGACACAGAAAAGAAAAAAAACACGTTAATGCTTCAAGTAAAACGTGCAAAGACAAATAAAAATATATCAAAATTATGACTTACACTGAGGAATCTGTTCATCTCAATCTCGTATTCCTTCTTCCTCTGGAAAACAGAAATGCAGGAATAAATCCAACAGAAGAAGACGGCAGCAGGACTTGACAGAGGAATGAGGCGAGGATTAAGAACTGACCTGCTCGCAGCGTTTCTGGTAGGCGTCCTTCTCGCCCTGCTTCAGCAGCTTCCACCGCTGGCTGCACATCACCATACGCTCTGTGCTGGGAACGTCCTTCATGCTCGACATCAGCTCCGCGCAGAACATCGAGTAACCGTTTCTGAAAGAGTTCACATGGCGCATTATGTCCACGTTGTTGGCTCACGTAGACAAACCATCTACTTCAGCTGTATTTAGAGCAACTCACGGAGGGGGCTTGTCGGGTCGGCCGTCAGACTTGTCCTTCAGGTGCCGCTCCGCCTTGGTCAGGGTGGACTTGACGATATTTTCATGTGTCATGTTTAACTCTGGGTGCTGCTGGATGTATTCCCGCATCGCTTCCTGCAAATATTCCAAACACCCGGTTAACTCTGCTTTAAAATGACACTGGACTCATCATCACTGTGGCGTATCGCACAACAACTCTCACCTCATACAGTTTCTGCTGTTCCAGGGACTTGGAGATCCATTTGAGCCTCTTTTTGTCAGGCAGCTGTGTCCACTGTTTGCCAAGACTGTCTTTGATGTCTTTGGTTGTCGCCTGGTGCCAAACAGAGAAAGTTAACATCTGCGGAATAACAATCACTTCTGCATGTTGTACACCCCCAGGCTTACATCTGGATGTGTCTTGAGGAAAGCCTTCTTTTCATGGTTGTACCACAACTGTTGGGGCGTCTTCGGCTTTTCTGGGACATTTGAGCCTTTCTTGGTCATGCTCTCCATAAGGTCTGGATGTTCTTCCCTGTTAAAACATCAAAAACCAGAGCTGAGGCGCAGTTTTCATCCAAACGATTCTGCAGGTGAACTTAATGTGCAAAGTATTGCATTTATGTTTAAATTGTTTAAAGTAATCCCACCTGAATTTCATCATGCTCTGCACGAATGATTCCTTATCTCGCAGGAAGTCGTCAACATATTTTTTCTGTTGTCATGGCAAGAAAACAAGAATATTTCAAACGGCATTAACAAGCAAAAAGGTAAAGTGGAACAATTTTGCTTCATTTTTTTCTGGCTGACCTTCTTTTTGTCAGGCAGCTCCCTGTACTTCTTGGAGAGGATTTTTGTAAGATCTAGGTTGCTCATTTCAGGATGCAACTTGGCATATTTAGCCCTCTTTTCCATGAAGAAACGGAAGTATGGCGTCAAAGGCTTCTTGGGAAAATCTGGATGCTTCTGTTAATGGAAAAGGTACAAAGATTTGACCCTGAAGCTCAAATCACACAGCTAGTTGTCCTTTAATCGTGTGAAATATCAATTCCAACCTACCTTGATTTTCTTGCCTTTATAAGGGTTCTTGATGTAGTCCTGAGCATCGACTATCAGCTCGGTAAGAGTTCTGAATTTGCGGATCTGTTCGGAAGAAAAACAAAAGGTGTAAAATGAGTGAAGAATTAGATAGCTGATGTCTTAGTAATGGGGTAGGGGTCAGGACAGAAAAGAAAAAAAAGAAAAAACGCAAATAAATGTCAATGGGAGCTATATCCAGTTTGTGCAGACCAGTTTTTTTTTTCTTTTCTTTTGAGTTTTCTTGCAATCAAGCACCTGGGTTGAGATTTCTTCGGGAGGTGCGTGATTTTTACATTTTTTCCTGTAGGGGTCAGGACAGCCTACACAGGGTACGAATGAGGTCTAAACACCAACAAAAGCAGCAGCACACCAGGTGGGTGAACCACACACCATCTAACCTGCATATCAACATGCAAGAGACCCTCTGCTTTGATCAAAATGCAAAAGCAGCAAATACAGCCACCTCGATTATATACTTGGATGCAAAGAGAGAGGTAGATAAGAATTTATTCAGTCGTTGACTCAACAGAAAATGTTTCACTCTAGGTTGTACATTGCTTTGCAAATGATTGCAGAGTTTAAATTTTTCTCTCTATGTTGCACATTTGTCAAGTCAGCAATGAAGGGCATTAAACTATGATTGCTCTGGCAGATAAAGGCTGTATATGTGGAACATCCTCTCTCTGGCAAACCTTTCCTTCCTCTTTTAGGAGATAAAAGTCCTCTCCTGCTGCATGCCATCACCTCTAGCTGCCTCATGCATCAGCAATAGGAATAGGAAGTAAAACCACTGACTTTAAATGATGTGTTTACAAATGGCAACCACTATTCCTGCTCCACTACTTAAAGTTAACATGCTTTTCAAGTTATGTTGGAGACTAAAGACAGGAACATAATGCTGGATAGTGTGTTGGATAGGTGTGTTAGAGCATGGAGACACCTACAAGATTGCTGCCCTCACAGGACTGAACTGAGCAGCCTTGCTCTAGATCTAGGTTGCTTTCAGGGGTTGAAACATCGTCCTTAGGTGTGTGTATAACATTTGGTTCATGGGGTGGTAGTAATGTATGTTGACAGGGAAAACACTCCCTAAAGATCCTAGAGCAGGGATCCTTAATCCTGGTCCTCGAAGGTCAGTGTCCTACAGGTTTTAAAAAGTTTCCTGCTGCCCTACTTCTGATCAGACTTTATGTCAAGTCTGATTGTGTTGCAGCTGGAAAACTTCTAAAACCCAAAGGATACCAGCCCAGAAGGATCAGGATTGAGGATCCCTGTGTTAGATCCTGGAAAAGGTTCACATGGTGGAAACTGAACTTATACATCACTTCATGTCTCACCTCTTTGGAGACCTCTTGCCACTTCTGCTTACACATCTCTGCAGTGTAAGAGTTGAAGGCCACCTTCTGCCAGTCAAGGTGGGACTCTGATGTTTTGTATTTAGTCAGGTCTTTCTGAGGCAGGGCCACTTTCATGGCCTCCAACAGTTTTAGGAGGTCGTCCTGCGCCCACACTGTGATAATACAGCAAAAGATAAATTAAAGAAGAAAAAGGAGAGGAAACAATCATGTTTTTTGACCATCTGTTGTGTTTAAAGTGTAACTGAATGTGTAAAAATACTCATAAAAAAACAAATATACTTGCAATATATTCAAGTTATTTTTGTGCTAAAATTTAACAAATCTGTTGAAAAATCTCACCTTGGTCTGGGGTCGCTGCCTCCATTTCTCCATTCATTTGTGAGTACACTGTTTAATCTAAAAAGAAGCAAAAATCTACTAAATGGACAAGAATAATTTACTTTAAAAATCAGTTCAAATTCAATTAGAAATGTGCCATTTATCTACATATATAAGAAAATCAGAAGTTTTTCTTTTATTTACTTTATTGGGAGCGATTTAACAAATAAGTGATTTGACCCTGATGATTCCAAGTGAATTCAAATCTGCCTCGACATAATGGTTTATGTTCATTACACCGCCCCTAAAACGTTTACGCTACATGGTGAGACATAGGCTATTGCTTGTGACGGCTTCAAATCTCAAATAACACTGCAGAGGGCTTCAACTAGCTGCGACAACAGGAGTCTCCGTCGAGCAAATTTTACAAACCGGAATTTGGCGAATTAGTACTGTCCTTATTCCACAACAAAAGTATCGTGGACACACAGGAGCGACCATTTTCTCGCTCGGTCTGCTCGGTAATGGAGGATTTTCAGTCGGAGCGGAGGTTGGGGAGGATCCACGGAAGGAGGAAGCGAATGGACGTGGACGGACAGGCAGCTGTAGGCGACCAGCTGACCACGGACGGGGGATCTGCTTTCGGTCTCCGAGAGGCAGGAATGGTAGCTTGGAAGCACTGCAGCCAAATGCGCCACACTCGACAGAGCCGCCTCATCACCGTTGGACGCGGATCTAGCTCCGCCATGAAAACCTATAATCTTCTCCTTTAATGTTTACCAAGATAGGAGCGAGGAAAACGAAATATGATTCGTCTGAAGTTAATAAATGTGCTTTTAGAGTATTTTCAGACCGCTTTATTCGTGTTATCAGCGTTTCATGGTTGAATTTAGAAGCAAAAGCTAGAGCATTCTTCAGCGAGGCGTAGCCGAGCTGCGCTCCAATGATGGCGGATGCTCGTTGTTCATCTTGTCCTTGATGGCCCCAGCTCAACCGTGTGACCTAGCTTTAGTAAAACAACATCTATCGACATTTGTGTAAACCCAGAACCGCCATAACGTAAATTTAGACCTCTCAGATAATCGAAACTATGAAATTCAGCCAAAATTACAACATATGGATCTTTAGCAACTGGGGTGCTGAGGCACCAGACGACCAAGGACAACTAAGCACGCCAAAAGCAGCTCAAATATTAGTTTATTTATAGTTACACTTTTTAAAACTGTACAATTTTATATGAAATTATTACAAGTTTGATGCCTTTAAAACAATTTTCGTTTCTACGGGATCACATTACCTGCTGTTTACAACACATAATTTATAACAATTAACACTTATTAGTTCGTTGTTTTATTTTAATCAGAAACATTGCGGAGAAAATGAAAAATCAAGTTATTGTGGCTCTTAATAGCTCCCGAGATGAGTAAATTGACGTAAAATTGGGTTGAAAGGACTTGCGGAGGTGCAGGAATAAATAAGAAAATTTAAAAAATATTTCACGGTAAAACACCAACATCGACCTATTTTTCGTGGGTTAAGTCTAACATTGCCTATTTAGAGGTTCGGCCACAATTACAGCGTTAAACACTGTCGGTGAAAGCTGAAAGGAAACATGTTAACATCCGAGGCTGAGCTGCTTCTCTGGCGCGACAAACAGCTCCAGGTCCGCCATGCTTCAGCCCTGCTCTACAAGGAAACCTACCGTGACAAGGTCCAATGGCGCACTGCAAACACTGAAAACGGAGCTTAAAGCTAAAGCCAGGGCGTTGCAGACTCCCCTTCCTCGATCCAAAAATCGCATAAGCGAGGACGAGAAGGCGGGTTCTCCGAGCTCGGTCGTCGGTGGTTCTGGGCTAGTCAGTGAGAGAAAGAGGGGGAGAGGGAGGGCGAGTCTCTGCACGGTGAGATATTAAACCGAGATCCCTGATGGCTGAGCGAGAGAGGCGGCTAGCTGTTCCGCGAGCAGCCGCATGGAGGTCTCGGCGCGGAAACCACCGTTAATTCCCCCACGCAAACAACAGTTAGACCGCTCGTAGCAGAAATGTGATTAAAGAGAAACTGCTTTATATCGTCATTAGGTGCAATTTTAAACGAATATCACACATATATGCGGGTCTTCGGTTCAGATTCCCCCTCGCTGCTTGAGACTAGATTTCGGGTATGGCCGACCTCGTCTGTACCCTTCCACAACCGTCGGTTTGTTTTGCGACTACAAAGGCAACCGCGCGGCGAGCGAGTAGTAAACAAACGTTAAAGCTATATTTTCCTACTTTTAACCGATTTCCGTGGTTTGTTTATCGTTCGCTCACGCCGTTTTGTGGTGAAACCGAGCGACCGTTGTGTTGGCTTACCTGTCTCGACGTGAGCTTCGGTGTCGCTGTGGAGGAAGAAGGGGAGGGTTGAACGATAGCCAGCACTGCGCCGTCGGTCCTGGGCTCCAGTCCCCGCAGAGATGGTCCTTCCCCCCGCCTCCATCTCACTCGCCGTCTCCCTCCACTCAACGCGCAGCAGCTCTTCTCTCTCCATCCAACCATTTCGCTACGCCGACACAACCACATTTTTTCCGATGTCACAACGTTGTTTCTGAACATAACCGAGGACGAGTATTTTTCTTCCCCGAGGCCGACCCTGCCACCTATCCAGCCGAAGTTTGCAGCCCGAATATCTTATCAGAAAGCCCTTGGTTTCATGAAAGACAAAGTTACGCCAGTAGTTGTCAAGTTTAATGCAGCTATGTAAATTAACCTAATTTATTAAACATAAAATGTAATTAATTTTTTTGATAAGTTTATCATCTTATCCAATCATTGCTAGATTCCCCCTTCATCAGAGGCACCGTTAAAGCAGCGTCCACGCCGTTTCCCGCTGCTCTAAGCGTCTTTTACTGAATTGTAAGCGGTTGTTTGACAGCTTCATTTTGGCCCAGCATGTTTTTTCTTTTCAACTCCACCTTGTGTGTTTGTGGGCGGAACCCCCGACCATCCAATCCAGTCAGTCCGATTCGGGGAAAACAAATGACTTTCAGGCACTCGGCCTTGTTAAACTGTGTTATGTTCACTTGCTGTGGGAAAAGTATCTATCAACGCAACGAAAAAGGTGCACAGATTGAGAGCAGCTACTAGCAACTTGGTACATATGATATTTTAAACAAATAATAGGAGGGTGGGAAAAATTTACTGATATCTTATTGTAGATGGTTTACAAAAATTATGCTATTGTGATAGCATTAATAATTTACTTAATTATGGTTTAATTACCCACAATACAATTGTTTATCTTAATTACATCTGTAACCAATCTAAAAGATCCCAGCTTGTTTTTGTAAGGGTTATTTAGTTTAATCCATTTTTAAATGCCAATCATTTAATGTTGTCAATAACGTTGGATTCACTTCCCATGTTACCAGTTGTTTTAACTGATAAACAACTATAATTGCATTTTTTTGTTAGTTTGCTGCAAATGGATCTTGATGCCTTTGAATAAGACAAGTTCTTTATATGCTTTAGATTTAAAAAAAAAAAAAAAATGCAACTACCAGAGCATGAAGACTAAAGAAAAGGACTTCTCGTTTAATAAAATACATACAGTATATATTTAGTCTGTTATTATTTCTGAGAGTAATGTCATTCGGCCAAATTATATTTATAATGCTGAATAATAAGTTAAGCTGATGGTGCTGATATCTTTTAATGGGTTGAAATTGTTTAACTGTGTTTATTGTTTTAAAGCGAAATTATTTAGATTTTAACATTAGCAAGTGGATTGCAATCCAGACAAAACTGCTAGGTAAATGTTATTCATTAATGATGAAAGTTAAAACAATCTAATGCAATTACTCTCTTATCCACTCAAAACATAATGCATACCTTTGTCAGGGCTCAGTAAAAATCTCCTCAGTCTAGATTTGAATTAACATCCAGTGTGAAACTGGATCTGCAGCAGCTCTGGTAAATAGTGTCATGCATATCTGTCTTTTTCTTCCTGAGTAATCCTGCTGAAAGATAGAAAAAACAAACAAGCTGTACGCATCTCTAAACTTTCTTCCTAGATGATGTAAACAAAATCAGCAGGAACAATTTGACAGTTCTTGCTGTGTGTGTGTGCATGTGTGTTTTTCATTTCAAAATGTTCATTTTTCTTTTTGCATTTGTCACAAAATGTTTTTCCCCTGTCACTGTTTAATGTACCTTTACAGAATAGTATTAAAGCAACAGTTCAACTTATAATAAGTGATGCAGTGTTGACAAATTTAAAGTGGAACAATGAACCAATACTTCACAATGAATATAGTTTCTGCTGGAATAAACTAAGCTGATGAGATAGACAATAAAATTAATCTGATTCTGAAATGTTTGAATGTTTGTGTTAATGTTTATATGTATCTGTATGATGTATTTAACTATTACAGATTTGTGTGTAACATTTATGGGTAAATAAAGTTCCCAACACTTTCAATAAAGTCATGCATGGAAATATTGAGTACATTTATTCTCACTGCAAGAAAAAAGAAAAGGTTCTGTTCAATTTTTATTCTCGTAATGAGACATTAGTTGAGTTTGAATTTAAGAAGCTGGATTTTCAGTGATGTTCCTGAAGGCAGCATGCAGCTGGAGGGCAGACATCATTCAAGTGAACTCCCTTTCCTTTTAAAAAAGTAAAAGATGCTGTAAATTTAATAATTGTTACTCTAAGTTAAACTTGAAAAAGAGAAGCATTTTAAAATGTTGGTGTTTTTATTTTTAATAAAGGGACATCCAAAGCATGTACAGTGTTTTAAGCACACAAATGTGATGGACAACAGAAAATGCATTATAAGACACTTAAAAAGAAATGTTTCCCTGATGTAATCAGTGCAACAATGAGCTCAGTCATATCTCACCACCGACTCCCATCTCTGCTCATCACATTTTATAATCTCAAAGCATTTCCACTCTAAAATCAGCTCCAAGTGAATTACACATCTTTTTTTTTTATACAAATAGGGCAACTAAACAGAAAGCTATTCTATAAACAATCTACAAACAACAAATTTAATGAAAACTTGAGAAACACAACCTAAAATCATAAGAAGAGAATAATAGACTATAAGCTATGTGTTTTAGCACCTGCGATGGTTCAACAAAGTTCATTGTTGATTAAAAACTAATGATGCCGATTCAAATTTGATTAAGATGTTGGAAAATACCACAGGCAGATTTAAGATGTGACTGCACTGAAGTCACTCAAAAGCCACTCCATAATTGATTATTCAAAGAAGAAGAAAAAAAAACATTACATGAATTTAACTCACATCTCTAGGGAAATAAATACCTCTTTAAAAAACTAAATGTTGCTCTTCAATTAGAATGCTATCTTTCATCCAGGAAGATAAAGAGCAGAAACCAGCACAAACACAAATTCAGATGCAGGAATACTGTGTGTATGTGTCAAGTAATTTCCTTAAAAGATAAATAACAGAACAGTTTGAATATACAAAATGAATGACTTCACATTGGGTTTTACTTCATTCTTACGCCAATCCATCCTCCTCATCGTCGAATTTCACTTTGGCATCATCTGCATCCAGCTGAAAGAGAAACGGGCGCAGCGAGGTTACGAGCGAGCTCTGAGATCAGTCAACCAGATGCAGACAGGTGGCTACTTACGCATTTCATCTCCAGGGCCGTGAAGATCCGGCCGGTCATGAACATGCGCAGAGGAATGGTGAGAATGAGGATGAAAGGCAGAGCCAGAGAGAAGGGGCTCATCTTCACCACCCACAGGACAGCCAAACACACAAGCTGGATGAAAGTGAAAAGATGCATCCGCAAGGTCTTCACCTGCACAGATGACCACACAGGGGGTTAAGTAGGAGCTGACTGACATCAAAATGCCAAAAAAAGGGAGAAAAAGACAGTTTATAATATGATAAAAAACAGTGAGGCAGCTATAAAGAAGCGCAAAGTGGTTGCACAGAGAGAAAGAGATGCAAAATGACCACAGACACATTAAATATCCACCAGGACATAAAAACAATATGAGGAGGGTATTTACCCTGGTGGCGTAGGCGTCAGAGGGATGGTATTTCTTTGGCGTGATAAGCAGAAGCATCCTGTCCCACATCTGGACTCCACTCAGAGAGGTGATACCCATGTAGAGGAAGATGCCAAACAAGGCTGTCATAGGAATCATCTTCAGAACGGGCTCCATGAAAATGGAAACACCTAAAAGTCAGAGAAGAAATAGTAAGAAAGAGGAGAAAATGGCAGTTTATGCTGAATCTGCTTCGAATGCATCAGCGTTACAGACAGCAACACGTACCAACCAGGATGGCCACGATTAAGCCACTGATCCTCTGCTCTATCACCTTCTCTATCTCTGGTTTAGGGCCCTTGGACATGACAGTGAGAGCGTTGGCGTGGGTGACTGATCGCACTGTGGCAGCACTCAGCCAAGGCACCCCAAAGATGGAGGATATGCCTCCCATGGTGACCAGGAGGAGCAGATCAAAGTGGAAACCAGATCCTTTTACCATCTTCCTCTCAGGTTTGCTCACAATCAGACTGGAAACAGAGAGCAGAAAATAGAAGCTAATACTTCTGTTTGCATGAGTTTCAGACAACAGCGTTGCAGTCATGTACAGAATAACTCACGTAGTAATCTGGGACTCCATGAAGATGAGGATAAAAACGAGCAGGGCAGGTACACAGCAAGCACCCATCATCCACACAGGGAAAGGCTTCTTTTCTCCCATGGGGTTGATGAACCAGCCTCTGGCTCTAGGGTTGGTCACCTCGACACCTTTTGGCACAACCAGTTTCTACAAGAGGAGGGAGCGATATCCATTCAGAAAAAAAAGGTTGGAAAAAAAGTCAGAACTCTGAAAAGTCTCATTTTAGTGTCTTTTTTCAGAAATGAAAGAAAGAAATCTGATATTAGATTTAATTTTTAGAACCTTTTTTTTGCAGGCGTGGGTGGGGGCAGAATTATGAAATTTAAGTCAGAATTCTGACTTTATTCAGAAATGAAAAAAATACATTTTTATTCTTTCTTTATTTTCTAAGTTTTTTGGGGAAAAAAGTCAGAATCTTGTCTTTTTTTTGTCAGAGTTCTATTTGCGGTCTTAATTCTTTTCTGTACTTTCAAAATAAATAAATTTGCTCCCATGCATATTCATAATCCTAATCGCAAAGACTCACATGCAATTTCCCGTTGGGAACTTTTTAGCATCTTTTTAACATTCCTCAAGCGTACCTGGGTGTAAGCATCTTCAATGCTGATGTCCACAGCGATCATGAAGAAAATAGCGATGGGAACTCCGAAATCTCCAATCAGACGACGAAGCTAAAGAGATGGAGCAATAAATAAACATCACCTTCTTTAAAAGATTTTTCAGCTCGAGTACTTCAGAGTTGGATAAAAAACTGATCTTACCCAACCAGGAAAGTAGTGACCATTCTTGAAACCTCGGAGGAAGTATGCGATGAAAAAGCAGCCAAACATCAGACACATAGACAGGAGGGCAGTGTTGGGGTATGGCCTTTCAATCTCCAGCTCCTTTATGGTGACGTTGCCGTCTGAATGGATCTCAGTGTGCTCCACGATGAGTGGGTGGAAGGGGTTGTCCAGTGTGTCATTCAGATGGTCATAATTCAGGATCAGAGGATGGGTTTTGAAGATCTGAGGAAGGGAAAGCAGAAAATGAAACAAATGATAGAGGAACAAGCGATATTTGAGTGAAATGAAGGCTCGGGTGTGATACAGATGGAGGAACAACATGAGGAAACCTTCATGAGTTTTGCAAAGGTCTCGTAGATGAAGATGAGCGAGATGAGGATGGAAAAGATTTCTTGGGTGAAGCGGGAAATGTATCGGACCAGGAAGCTGCCTTCCATGGCCACGATGACAACCACGATCACTACCAGCCACATGCCCACCCAGATACGGCCCACGATGTATTCGATGCCCTGGGACTTGCAGAACTAATATGGGATGGACAAAGTAAAAAGAAATGAATCCTCTAAAGACTTTTCCCAGGAATTGTAACTTCTTGCAGTGTCTGCGTACAGCATAAAAGGCTTCCTCAAACAGGAGCAGAGGTCCAGAGAAGCCGATGACGAGAACAGGCTGGGCAGCGATGAAGCAGAAGATGACACCCTGGACGCAGGTGGAGATCATCAACTCTGACACACCCATCATTTTGTCAGTTTTGTCAGCTGGAGACAGAATGGACAGAAGAATTGGTAATTACAGCAGCCACTGCTGATAGGAGTCATCCTCCTGTCCTGGACTGCATTTTACCTAGAAGCCCTCCAAACGTGATAGCTGGGGAGAGGGCAGCGAAGTAGATGAAGATGATGGCAGCAAGGACCTGAGGGTTCAGGGCATCCGTGAAGTCGCTGATGTAGTGGCGATACCGGCGCTTCATGTCCTTCACCATTCCACCGAAAGGATAGCCTGTTCGGGCCAGAGGGTCCTCCCTCGGCTCGTCTGGACCTGCTGCAGCTGAATGACAACACAAATAAAATTGACTTTAACTTATTAAATCTGCTTCTGTTCTTTTAAAATTTTCACCATTAACATTCTCCATAAAACTTGGTTGCTTTGGCTCTTCAGGAGGAAATAGAAACATTTATTGAATTTTTCTTCCTGCTGTAGATTCTAACCTTTAGCTCTTTCTCCAAAGGCAAGCCGGGTGTCACTCGGACGGAGCCTGTCGCGCAGCATCTTCTGCTGGAAAGCAACTATTGGCTCCAGCATCACCTTGTCCTGGATCTCAGTGGGAGGAATCACAATGCTGCAGTCCATGAAGTCGGCAATGGCGTTGTTCAGGTCTTTGTCAGTTTGGGCCAGGAAAGCTTCCAGACAGAAGACCTGACAGATCCAAGAAGAAGCAAACAACTTTTACACGCCTGCACCAAACAAACGAGAGGGGAATGAAGTGGTGTTGTTACTTACCCAGTCAGCCATCAGGGCCCCCATGGCACGACCACATTCACTGTAGCTTACTCCGCTTGTTGTGGGGCCCACCATCATAAAGATGAAGCGAACGGGGACGGAAGACTCCAGAATGGACTCCATCACCACAGAGTCGACCAGCCTGACGAATGCCACGACTGGTTTCTCCAGGAGGTCCAGGGCACCTATGGGAAACACCTTTTTGAAAAGATCTGCTCCAGATACAAACTGAAGAATGTGATGTAAAAATGCATCAGTATATTTTACCTGTGAGGACAATTGAGGCCTCCATGTTGTCAGAGCTGTCCCTCTGCAACACAGCAGGAATATTAATATACAGGCTTCCCAAAGAATGACAATGCATTAAAATCCTCAGTGTAGCCTACCTTCTTTGAAACAGAAAACGTCTGCATCTGAATGTCTCCAGAAGGAGTGACCACAGGTCCCGTAGACTGACTGGAAGGAAAAATACAATGATTGAGGAGTGCATTCTGTAAACAAGCTTGAGAGTTTATCATCTTGCAGAGAAACATGCAGAAGTGCTACCTGCGTCTCAACAGCAGAGCTCTGAGCAGGCCTTCTCGATCACTAGCCCGGATCTCATCTTTGCTCACCAGCTCATCTGCAATTCTCTCAGCCACCGCAGACAGACTGCCAGCATTCATGTCGAAGATGATTGCACCTGAGGATGCAGGCTTGAGTTTACAAACGGATCATCCACATGTCTGCGTACTTCTGCTTCATCTAAGGTTGCAAAGTCACCTGTGCTCAGGGTTCTGCGGACTTGGATCAAGCTCTTAAAGGTGAGGTAGGAGACATGAGAAGGTCCCCACTTTCCTGTGGCAAGTTCCAAGTTCTCTTCGTAGCCCACCCATCGGCTCGTCTCCTGCCAGGTGTTGCCCTGGAGCTCATTCAGCTCCACATATGCCTGAAGTAATGCAGAGGGATTAGTCAAATAGCTCCAACCCAGCATACGAGAATTCATAATATTGATCTTAAACGTTTTATTTGAAAGGACAGACTAACTTGAGCATCCCCTCTCGTGGTGGCATTGGTATTCAGATTCAGAAAGGCTAAAATAAAGAGGGAGAGAAGTGACTTTTGCAGTTATATTAGGATACATCACTAAAATCTGCACATTCTTTTAGGGGAATTTACCATCTGAATCAATGGGGACAACAATGGTTTCTGGACGAGGTTCATTATCTTCCTCCTCTTCCTCCTCTTCCCTTCTTTCAGGATCAAGGCTTCCACTCTGACCTGGTGGAGCCCTGGTGGTTTAGACACAGAAATGTGAATGAAGATAAAGGATTGGTAACATCTTCCAGTGCATGTGAAATTCTGAAAACGTGCCATTCTTTAACCCACCACAAGATGGCAGCACCACACCAGCCTACTTCTCAGCTACAGCCTTATCATTACTTTCAGATACTTTCTAAAAGACTGTGGTGCAACATTCAAGGTTAGCTGTGCCTACCCCTAACTATCCTACTAACATCATGTTTTTAGTTAGTATGCAACCTGGGCTTTTTCAAAACTCCATCTTGAGCTTGCCTGCACTTAAAAATCATGCATTTAGCACACAGTTTTAATGCATGGTTTACATAAACCATGTTCAAGTTAGCACAAATCTTTTCTTCTATTATCTGTCATCTTAAACTGCTTTAATGTGGCTTTTTCCACATTCTGTATGCATGAATTAAAACAGGTGTCATTTGACCACCTGATGAATGCAAGTCTTAGATTGACCTTCTTTTAGTTTTGGTTTGGACTCCACCAGCTCTAATGAGAAACATCTGGCTCTTTGGATGCCATGTATAACACTGTTGCAGTGTGCCAGTTAGTAGTGTGAGGTCTGTTAAACCAGCTGTGCACTGCAGCTGCAAATAAATCAAAACAAGAAAGATATGGCATGCTCAAAAAGATGGATTGAAAGAGGCTCAGACTGGATTTGTTACACAATTTTGAAATGATTGATAAGCGCAACTTGAACCCCCCCCCCCCCCCCCCCCCAACTTGACTTGAAGCTTTTTGCCGTATAAGGCAAGTTAGACCCATTATCTTATCAGAAACGCTGCAGAAATTCAGCGTAAACATCACAGTGGGGACCAGAGAGGCTTTGATGAGGAACTTACAGTCTCACTGGAGAAGGGAAGGCTGAGTCACTGTCTTCATATGACATCTCACTGCCCTACACAGGAGGGAAAATTAGAGAAGAATTAATGGAAGCTGCTGGAAGAAAATCACATGGGAAGATACCTATTTTTGCACACATCAGAAAATTTGGTTTCTGTGTTGATCAAATTAACTGTTGGAGCTTTCATTTTATGCTGATGTAGATAAAAAAATGTCAGATAACAAAAAGAGACCAACCTCCTCAAAACTGAAATTGTTCTCCATGGATGTTGAATAGTCTGCCCTTCAACTTTCAGTTAGTTTTATGCATTCCCTAAAACAGAAAATGAATTAAGCAACACTCAAAGATAAAGAAATACGAATAAACTAATGAGATATGTAAAACCGAATCCTTCAAACCTGGTAATTCTGACAAACATTTCACACAGCTAAAGCACCCTGAACACAGGATTTCCAAAAATTCTTAACAATCACAAGTAAAGCGCCTCTATTCTGTACTCAGACTGTTTGGGTGTTTTGACCATTGAGGGAAAGGTTACTTATTCACCAACCAGCTCTCAACAAGACCTATTTTGAGCTTTTTTTTTTTCGGACAACTTTGATAAAAACACAATAGTCAACCATTACAAGCTGCACTTTGAGTTTTTCTGCAGAGCTGCAGCTTGGGGCAGATAATCAATCAGCCGTTGACAATTTGAGGAACGATATAGTTTCAATAGGAGCCTTCAGAGCCTCTTATCTTTTGGTTACACCCTTCAGCCAGAAACAGCGGTCCCCCTCAGAGGCAGCACAGTAAAATTTGAAATACATAACTTCTGAGCTACTGTGATATCAAATAATATAAAATTTACAACAATCTCATTTATTTTCTTCTTCTTTTTTTAAGTTATTAGTTTTTGATTTCACAAATATCGAAGAAGGCCAGGTAATTTTTTTTTTTTTTTTTTTTTGCAAAGAGACCCTGAACATAGGATTTTTCCCTCCTCATATACTGACTAAAAAATTATGTTCCATTAAATCCTTATTTTATTATCTGTAGAACTGATATTTTTACACCAATAGAAATTTGATGACATTTTTTAAAAATGCAGTTCATCATAAAAGACCTTATTGGCTTTACATGTTTTAGGTCCCATCTATAACAAACACACTTTCTCATATTGTCAAAGTAAGAAGAGGGGAAAAAAAACGCTTGCAGAGTATGGACACATTTGTTTCTAAAAGTTAGTTATCCCTTACTTTAATATAATTTAAACTGACCATAGTTTACTGTGAATTCCTGGCAATTACTCCTGCTGAAGTACATGTAGATAGATACCCATCTTGTTTGACCTCTACCTTCTGGTTCAGTAGTATCCAAAAAGCGTCAAACCTTTGGCCGCAGGAGGCCACACCCTTACCTGCATGCAGGTATTCCACCTGGTCTCCAGCTCTGGACGCAGGACGGCCGCTGCTCTGTCAGCCTCGACAAGCCCGGTGACAAAGTGAACCAGGACAAACGAAAAGATGCCTACAGTGCGAGCCCAGAGAAGCGGGAACACCCACACCAAAGTACGTCAACACCAACAAGTGCAGTACCCCACAAACCCTCTGGTTGCTGATCACGATGGGGGGGGGAGGGTGTATGACACACAAACATCTCTATCAGCCTGGGACACCTTGAGACGGGGATATCCCAGCCCTTATTGCCCGCTCCGCCCTCTATGCATGAACCGAGTCCAAGGCTGGAGAGGGTCTGGACCTGGTCCTGTCTGAGGGGCCCACATGGGCCAAAGAGGGGACAGAAGGGGGCAAATTACTGTATCATGAATTTGATCTTTTGACGTCATCTTGTTTACCAACTGGGAATTCCCTTCTGCAGATGGAAGAAGTAGGGTTGGTTCCAGATGCAATGAAAAGACATGAAACCATTTCTGTACAACCCTCAAGCTCGCTTCAGATTGTCTCGCGTCCATGAGAGCATCAACACGAAGTGACACCTCCTCTGCAGCTGATTGGAGGGGACCGTGGTGGCCGATGGCTTATATTGACCCATGATGATGGGCAGACTGGTGAAAGAGAAACACATGAATGCTTGATGAAGATTTTGACGCTAAAAACAAACAAGAGACCATGAAACTTGAGGCTGCTGTGGGATAGAAAATAACTTATGCAGAGACGGTACAGGTCAACATCATTCATAGTTACAGAATGAAAGGGGTTTGCACATCATTCATGAGATTATCACCTGGAACTCTCACACATGCTGAGTGTGTTGGTTGCTTCTCTGTGGATCAAGTGAGGGCAGCTAATCTTATGCAACATTCCACCTCTTTACTCCATCAGTCTGAAAATGGGTTTTCACCCAGCATCCTGCTGAAATAGCAGTGATGCTGCAGGATGCTGTATCGTCCATGCAGGTTGTCTTTAACGCTGAATAAATCACCATCTTATCACCATGACATTGATGCGCCATCTCTGCATCTCACAGAAGCTCCATCCTCATATTGAAGTCATCAGACCGCAGATTTCCACTTGTGTTCATGTTTCATGTCTTAATCTGTTCCTATCAACGATTTCTTGCAGCAGTTCCACCTCCCGCGTCTGAAGCTGGGAACTCTGCAGCAGTGTCTTCATATCCTGGAGGAAGTCTCCCCACGCATCATTAACTGACCTTTATGTTGATGATGAACTGTTTTGTTCTTCGCTTTGCTATTTGCGTCATTACCTTTAAGCTCAGGTGATAGTTTAATGACGCTGGCTGGGAAACTTCTAAAAGGAGAGCTGTTAAGAAGACATGAAGTGAATATGCTAAAGAATCTAAAATGATTTTTGTCCGTTTTCAGTTCAACCCTCACTGATATTTTCTGTTTATGCAGTATCTTACCCATCTTCATTGATGTTCCACATAGCAAAACAAATTAAACAAGGAGTGTAAAGATACTGCTGAACTTATTTTAAACCTGCCAGCACACAGGAACTAAGGCTTGGAATGAATATTTTGTGTATTTCATATTCAGACAGATGATTATTAAATAGTTTTCTCAGAAGAGTCATCTTGGTGAACTGCTAAAACACAATTAAGGTTTGACTTAAAAATGATTGTGTGGTTTGTGGAATATTTGAGTGTCTACTGTTGTAATGAACTCAGTTTCCCTGAAAATCTGTGCTCACATTCAGGTCAGTCCAAAGGTCTGACACTGCAAGTTAACCCTTTAAAGCCCAACCAAAGAAAAAAAATGAGGGGAAATTCTGATCTTTAGAATCTGAAGTCTTTATTTGGCCCTTTAACAAAATTTGAAATAAATGTATGTTCACCATATATTTCAAAATCATTGTAGTGCAGTATTCTGTTTCCTGGCATCAGGTGTATCAGATTTCATGCAACAGAGATTTTAACAAAGTTTTTACCACATAGATGGAAAAGGTTTCAGAAACTGTCACAGACATACAGTATGACAATACAAGGCTAAAACACTTCAATTTTCCATTTGCTTTCACTTGTACGCAAATTCTATTACAAATGGAAATGACAAATTTTGATTAGCTACCTTTTTTATGATAACAGCACTGGAGATGCAGCTCATCCTTGGTTTTGTTGGGATCTGATAATGCGTTATCTCAGCATCACCTGAACATGTCGCAAGGGTTTCTTGTGATGGGAGGAATGTCTGGTTTTGTTTAGAAGGGCTGGGGTCGGGTTACCGGGGGGAAAGTTCATGACAGTCAGCACTCCTGGGTTTTGTTTATTTTCAAGAAGTTGCTCAAATCTTCGAAGCATGTTTGGCCTCATTGCAGCATGATTCGCTCCTCGTAAAGATGGGAACCAGTGTGGAATAGGTTTCTGTCATGCTGCCTCTTCAGGGTCAGGTTGGGCTCGAATCCTTGTAAGCATCCTCTTCAGAGTGAAAAAGATCGCAGATTTTGCCACTGTCAGTTTGATTTACTGTGGTAATATTCTCTTAACTGATGATTTTCTGATGTACACGTCACTGCCTCAGTCATCATCCTCTGAATATTGGCATATCCCATCCAATCCGGCAAATCCTTTTTGTGTGATGAAGTCACAGGAGTTAAATTATGGAATAACTGTAGTGATGAAATGAAAACATGTAATGCAATAAGTAGATTCAAAAGGCTTTTCAAAAATGACATGCTAAATGATAACAGCTTGGAAATTAAATGAGGATTTACTCTGTTGCTGTTTTCTCTGTTGTGATTTATGTTATTTTATTTATCTATTTTTTTCTCTTCATTAAAAAAAAGGAAATCAGATAGGATGGTTTGATATGGTGTGGGTGTTTGTTTTGAGTTTAATTTGTCAAACAGTCACTATTTTGGAAGAAATTAGTGCAAGGGGATAGGCCTAGATAAGTATTTTTTACTTCAGCCTACTCCCTTTTTTCGGACAAAAAAAAGTTATGCATGTGTTTGAAAAAGAAATTATTATTTAGGCTGGGCAGGAATATGTGTTTATATGTATACATACTTTTGTGCCTTGTATGAATATATACTCTATATGTTGCCTGTCATTAACTTGGTCCAAAAAAGAATAAATAATTAAAAAAAAGTCACTTTTCTATCTATCAATGTAGAATGTAAAAGTTCCATGAACCTCCACCTTTGATGCATGATTTGATGCTGAGAAGTGCCCTACATGAGAATAACAACACAACCTCTGGCACTATACTATTTACTCCAGTTTAATAAGACATGTCAGAAACTTGACATTAAAACCGTTTAATAAAAGGTGAAAAGAGAGAATGCAGTCTCTGATAATCGATCTAATCAACCTGAAAGTGTCCTGAATGTTGCCTCAGTAGGAATTCTGACCTCTTGTTCAAAACAGCTTGTACCTGATCGGATCTGGCATCCCTGATCTGATTGATTGGGTCCAAGAAAAACAGAATCTGAGACATTTCCTCCTAACACATTTTACGTCACACTCCTGTGAAACTACTTTGAGCAAAACTTGGACAAATAGAGGGTTTTAAAGTTGAGTTTTTTGTTTTGTTTTGTCATATACAAAATAAAGTTTTCTAATGTGTTATTTCACAATGCCCATTTAAATGATGTAACCGTCATGAATGTTGCACATATTTATAGGTATTATATAAAAAATGCTCCAGTCTGCAGGAAAGCTATAAAGGTAATATTTGAATAATGTGCGGCTCTACTTCACGCTTGCCTGACTGTGCTCAGGTAGAGCAAATATGCAAATCAGTTTTTCCTCTCTGCAGTATCCTCTCTGCAGTTGCAAAAACATTCCTATGTGAAATTAAACATTTTAGATTCCTATTTTAGATCAAATTAAAAACCACACATATTTTTGACCATGAAAACATGAAATCTTTATCTTAGAAACTGAACCTATTAATGAACTTAAACTACATTCAGACTCCTATATGTGCCTTAAACGCTATGCTTCAAACCCCATGGCTCCTGAAAGAGATCTTTTTTTTCCATATCATTCTCACCCTTTATTTGGTTGGATGCTTCAAAGTGTTAACTAGTGTAAGCATAGAAATGAAAGCAACATCAAACTTGGCTGAAAAACCCTGAGACTGAACAGATTTGGTTCCTCTGAATCGGCTGTATTTGAGTTTGCAGCTGTGTTGAAGCATGAGGTGCCCCACTGCCTTTCCAAAATAAGCATTAAAACCCAGTCTCCACGGTGGAGAATCAGTGGCTGATTCTCGTACTTTACTGTGTCCATGATTAAAAATATTAGGCTGAAAAACTAAAAAAAAAAAACAAACAAACAAAAAAAAGGCTGTTGATTAACCCAGTCCCTGGTAAACTCATTCTCTTTGAAAAGTCTCCACCTTTAATGCTTAATCATTTCTTATGGCTGACAGTAAACAGTTTACTCAGTCAGCTGTAGCTTTCTAATCTAATATTCTAATCATAATGTATCTTTTTACTGTATCTTTCTAAACCCACAGTTTACCTGGGAAGCTGCTCTGAAATTTCCTCCCGAGGGATGAAATGCATCTTCTAATCATCTAATATGAAAATAAAAAGATCATTATGTATCTGTCAGCTTTTCTCTTTATCAGAATCTTTTAATAGATTTCTTGCACTCATCTAGTTTTAAAACTTAAAATTGTCTATTTACACGAGCCAGTTTGTATAAATCATGTCATCAGGACTCCTGTGTGAACAAATTTACATTTATTCTGAGGATGATTTGACATTGTAAGTCAGAAAATTGCAGATTATAAATACTTCTTAAAACATCTAGATAAAAAACAAAGAAGTCAACCTTATGTAATGAAATTAGCCACTCAGAGAAAATACAAGCAACGATGAGGGGACAGTGAGCCCCAGACGAAGACTGTGACCCAGGTCTGTTATCACTAATTGTAGAAGCTATCTGCTGTGTGCATGTGCGTCAACATACAGTAGACAGACACTCCCAGTCTTCATATAGCCACTTTCAAACACATCCTCTTATATAATAATCTGCACACGATTCTCACAGAGAGGCAAAGCAATAAAAATTGAGAACTTTAAATCTTTCATTAAAAGTATGTTTAAAATCACATGCAAAATGCACCCCTCCAAAAGATGAATAAATAAATGAATAAATAGTAATTTAAAAAATCACGGAATCAATTATGTGGATAAAGTGTGATTTGTATGTACAGAACAAGAAAGAAATCTTCGTGTTTGAAACAAAATATGACATATGTGAAGTGTTTATGAGACTGATCATGTGACTTGAGGTGTCAAATTCATCATGCATGTAAAAAAAAAAGCCTCACTTTTTCATCCAAGTAAGTAATTAAGCTCACTGGGTCAAAACTTGTGAAGCTGAGTTGACGTGAGTTTTAAATCAGCCTAAAACTGGAAGGTCAGACTTTAAAATGCTCGGTGAGTTCATTTCTTTTACTGGAGAACTAAGAAGCCTGATGAGCTCTATCTGCATTTCAACAAGCAGGCTGGTGAGTTATCACTGAGGGCCAGAGCCAAAGACCCACCTCGTCCCAGTGTGCAACACATCACATGTCATCCACTAATGAGGAGTAAACACTGCGGGGCCCGTTAATTCACTTCAAACAAACACTGTAACAACCGTGAACTCTTTTTAAGCCTGATCATGATTATGCAAGGGATTTATGATCATTCAGTCCTGGCATATTCTTAAAAATAAATAAAATTTGTCACCGACTCCCCTTCTAGAAATAATTATAATCCCCATTAGTTTAACAGATTTAGGCTCTGATGAAGTTGCCAGAGCTACACTTGTTTGATAAGAAAAATTAATCCATTCATCTCTAAGAAAATAACTAACAGACTGGGAAAACACCCTCAAGTGTTGCAGCACTTATGCCAATTTCCCCCCACACTTGACTGTAGAGTCAGGTCATCGCTGGCTGAGGGGACGCCAGAAGCAAACGAATGAAAATAGCTTTTTGTAGAGTTTGGCGCCCCTTAGTGTAAACATTACAGAACACTGCATGACTAAATGATTCATGGCTTTATGATCAAAACCCTACATGGAAAAAGGCTCCAAAATCACAATATTCACTAAATAAAACCCCAATCTTCTCTGTTAATTTAGATTTCAGACCACCGAACATCTGCTTTCCTCTTAAGTTAATATTGCACAGCTGAAGCCTTAAGATACTGCAAAGTTTCAGTTTTACAAATCAGTGTTGAAGAACCTCATGCAAAAACCCAGTCATGATTTTGCACACTGGTTTGTGAGCATAAACAGAAAAACTTGTTTTAAAGGGACAAGTCATGCAACATTACTCACTGTTGCTACCGCTAGCCAATAATCTCAAAGGATTTAGAGGAAGGCACCCAAAAGAGAAGCTCTCTGTTTCATAAACAGTGACACGCCCTCATAGGAATGCTTACAAAAACAGACATGGGTACAAAACAAAGTCAAAACAGTGTTAAAAATAAGAACGGTGACAACAGAAGTACTTTAACAATCATTGCCTTTATTCAAAATCTGCTTTTGACATCTGAATTAACAATTTAAAATGATTCGTTTAAACCAAGCTGACATTGTTTCACTGTGGGTGAGACAGACCAGTGAGTGATGGTCCCCAAGCACACAACTTGATGATGGTTCTGTTATTGTCTAGTTTGAATGACAGTAATTCTTGTAACCCAAAAAGTGATGGCAGAACAATGGGTTCAAATCAAATACTTGGCAGAGCTCATGCTGCTGCGTTCACTAACAGCCTCCTGACAAATGATATTTTGATATTGTAGTAAACATATAAACCCTATACACAGACTTTACCTTTTCCAGTTCGATTCTTTTAATTACTCAGCATTTAACTAAGAAATTTTATGCATTTTTTGCTCTTTCTTTGCAGTCATTCAAAACTGTTCACTGCACATTAAACCAGGAAACAAAACACACAGAGAAAACATACAAATACAGACATGTAGGCAATTGTAGAATGCCAGGCAATGAGGCTACAGGAAATTTAGTGTGAGCTCCCTTCAATCTCTCTGCCTCAATTCTCCTAGTCTCTGCTCCTATAGTGAAGAAAGTCCAGGAATTTATTCATCATACCATAACCTTTCATTTTCAGCTACAGTAATCATTAACAGCCTGAAGTACCCACTAGAAACAGAGATAGGAGATTTAAAGTAGAGCATAGTTTGGCGACATGCATCATGGTGCTTCATCCCAGCCGGTTCTAACAGCACAAAAGGTGGCATTGCTGGTGTACTTGCCCTCCACCATGCTGCTGATGCTGAAACAGGGCAGAGGGAGGTTTACATGATGACACAAGGTGGCCGGCTTTTGGTGATCTTCTGCACAGGTTTCCCATCATGGGCATTCTGTACAGCGTTCAAGATCTGCCACAGGGAAAAAAAAACAAAACAGAAACAAACTGTAAACCAAATCATTGTGCTTAATCCGTACTCAACTGGGTGTGCATACTACTTACGTCGTCCTCATATGGGAAGCCACTTGTTTCCATCTTGGAAAAGACCAGCTGCCCATTGATTTCAATCTCAAAGCTACCTAAAATGTAAGAAAATAAGAAAAATAAGGAGAGAGGTTTGGGAATCGTTGCCTTCAATCATTACTCATATCAATTAGGATAAAAGAAAAATCTTTCTATAAATGTGTATTAAAATCAGTGTTCTGTATGTGTAACAAGAAATACCTGTTCTTCCCACGAAGCCTGACACAGCCGCATCGGGAAACTCAGCCTTTACAGTTTGAGCGAGTTCCCGATAGCGGGGTTCGTATCCTCATCCACCACTAAAAGGAAAAAGACAAATCAAAGCATGTATGTTAATTTCATAGTGTCATTTAGACTGCAACACAGATTGGCTTAGCTGTTAGCTAATGATGCTAATGGCAGCTAATCAACAGCAACACTGTCTCTAAAATTAAATTTACAGCAAAAAACAAGAGAAAAGCTGCCATGAAACGGAGAGAAACATAGGAATGGGTTTGATAAAATAAAGTACCAGTATTCGACTTTAACTGTCACCCCCATTGTTACTTCTTCTCTTTCAACGCCCGTCTTCGCGGAAGCTCTCGATGCTCCTGAAACCAACACGCAAGCTTGCACAACACTGAGCTTGAAGAGGGCGGGGCTTATATTACGTAACAGTTACGTGTGCGTAAGATTAGAAGCAAACAGGAAACAAAGGCTAAAGTTTCTCTTTAAATGGCATTATCCAACTGTCTAGTCAACTGAGCTGAGACCAGGGCAGAATACTTATATATTATTTTAATACAGAATTTAAACAAAACAAACAAACAAACAAACAAAAAAAAAAGAATATTTGTCAATTCTGAATAACATGGGAAGATAAAAAAAAAGCTTGACAGCAATTACTAAACATGCAAATTAGTTTAAAGCAACGTCAGCAAAAATAACTATTAAATCTCAAATCTATATTTAAACTTGTTTAAATTGGTGTATGACCCTTCCTTAAGCAATCTAATTTATTACATAGATTATAACTAAACACGAAGGAGAATAATAACCTATAACCTAAATCTTGAATGAGTATTTACATTGTTTCTTTTTGTTTTTTCTTTCTTTTTTTGTCTTTTAACATTTACTTTCCTTTTTTATCTTTTACTATGAACTGGTTTAATATCAAAAGGACACTTGAAAATATTTTTGCTGTTGTGGTAGTTAAACACCAGGCCTCACTGAAAACATTAGAATATTCTTGGATTCAGACTTTTCCCACATATCATGCCTGCAGGTCAGTGCAACCAGCTTGTTTAGCAATAACACTCCTATCAGCCAAATATACTTAAGCATCACAGCCAAAGTCCTCATCACTAATTATAGACTGACCTCTAACAGAGCTGAATTGTGTTTTAACTTTTTGATTTATCATTATTCATTATTTTATACGGTTGTGAACTTCCCATTTTTTAGAATGATCATTTAGTTTTTAATATAGAAAAAACTGGGAGTCCTTTTTTTTTTGGACGACAGCAGTGCCTGGAGCTCCCTTCTGGTTTGTGTTCCTTCTCTCATTCCCACACCCTGTTACTATTCAGGCAACATAACTGCCTCCGGGTTGCACCTCAGGGGTCCTCAAAATTCCAGACTGCCAATTGATTTAGGTAAATTGTTTGCAAATTTTTAAGGTAATTTGCAAAATGGAAGTCACATTTTGTGCAAGATGCAACCCTCCCTAAACCCACTGACATGAACAATGCAACATTCTTCGCCCAGCTATCTCTGCAGTGGGGAGATGTGTGTGTTCCAAGGGATGAACGCTTCTATACTGTTGAAGTACTATAGTGCGGGGAGTCCCTTCAACTTGTGCACGGGCACACACCTAGTAACTTGGGTTCCACATTCCCTTAAATGTCAGTATTATTTGTTTATTATTATCATTTCTTTGGTCAAATTCATTCATTTGAAACACATTTTTCACTGAAACATCACAATTATGACATTTGAACAACAACGAAAAAAAAAAAAAGAAATATACAATATTATACTAACAAAATAAGTATATAGGATGAAACTTCCAGATGACAAATAATAAGAAGAAAAAAAGCTGACAAAAGGGAGTTGTTCTCTCAAAACTATGGAGAGCAACACTACAAGCGACTCCTGTCTTTTTGACCCCATGACTGATTTCAATTACAGCTTAGTCATGCCTCAAGATATCAGATGACACAGCAGTTTCAGGGTGTGGGGAGGTTTATCAAATGGACAAGCAGTGAACTCCTCTGTTGTGGATGAAGTGTTGGATTCCATATGTTATATAACGTACAGATACGCTGTTGCTCATACAACAAACACCACCTGTATTGTGCACTTGGCAGAGAGGTATATGCTCAATGGCAGATTGACACTGTTTAATAGACCCAGTGAGAAAATATTTTGTCTTCTCTTGCTGCTATTCAACTCCTCCAATGAATGATGAAGTGAAAATTACCCAGTGCTTGTCTGGGATATACTCTCTGGGTCTTTGATCTGATAATGATGCTTTCATGTGTGGCCCGCTGACTTTACTTAATGGGATCTGATGGGAATTTTATAGTAATTTAGAGACAGCAGAAGGTTGGGGATGGTGAGTCACAAGGAGCCCCAGTCATGAGTCTCTCCATAGGTAATGCAATTAAAACACAGTGTAACAAAGCATCATTAGTTGGAAAAAGAGCATGTAATTATGCATTGTGTAAGACAACCCCTCAATCTTTGTGTCATGATTGGAGTCTGGGGGTTTAGTTCCTCGGTTGCAAGTTTGCAAAAAAAAAAAAAAAAAAAAAAAAAGGGAGCACAACATGTGACATAGACGTTGTGTCTGACATCGGGATTTTCACAGAATATCTACTTTAAATGGTTTACAATATACTCATTTTGCTAAATTTATGGTCTTTTTGTATCAGAAAAAAAAGTTTTTTTTCTAAATAAATCAAAACAAAGTTTAGTTCAAACTCTATAAAAGTGATTCTTTCCTATATATATATATATATATATATACATATATATTTATATGTGTATATACAGTATGTATGTATATGGAGAGATTACCAGTTGCTTCTCTGTAGCTAATTTTAGATATATTCAAACTCATTTTCCCTTTGCCTGTTGTTCTATAGTTTATGTAACTCTTTCCTTGACCTCTGTTTTTTTTTTTTTTTAAAGAAATCATCTTACTGACTGTTTTATTAACTGTTTAAAGCATATGTTTAGTGTGGTGCACTTTAATGTGATCCTTAATGCATGTATATTGTTTATTTACTACCAGTTTTAACTCTTTCAATCATGTTTATCTCTTAATTTTTCATTTACTGAATAGAAACCACTTCATATTGTGTATAAATGCTCTTTATAGGTGATTTTTACTTTACAATTAATCAATACACCATGCATTGTCATGACAGCAAGTCTTTGGCATGTGACAGCGTGATAAAATGTAACATCCTCCTTGGTGGAGGTGTTTAGTTTGCAGCACTGACCTGGTGACCTTTTATTCAGCTTTGATAGAATAGAGTATTTCATGTAATATAATATATAATATTTTAATATATATATTTACAATCAAATCAAATAAACACGGATTTAGAGAGCACTTGAAAACTGCTAATCTAAATGGACATTTAGGCATTTGTTTTATGGGTATTCTATTAGTCTTTTTCATTTATAGAATGCGGGAAAAAAACTTTCAGAGCTCCTAAACTGATGAAGAGTATAATGAATACATTTATGACATTCATGATATTTAGTGGCAGTTCTGGAAGGACTTTCTTTCTTTCTGCTACTGAACACAAGATGATTAGCGGTAGAGAGAGTCAGAGTCACTGTATTCCTTGAAATGGTTATAAATGACCATTGCATCACCTGAGTTCAGCTGTATCATCCCCAGTTTCAGTCTTGCAACAGACAAAGCTGCTCTGTTGCAACCATTTGCTTGCTTGTGCATTCTGGTTTGAATAAATACAGTTTTGGTGTGTGCCTCTTGTCATACATGCTCTCTTTAGATACATTTATAGCGAACATTACATCTCAGCCAAACTGACTGCATGGTTGTTTACATCCATCCCACTGTCACAAGCCCTCGTCTCACAGTCCTAAAAGCATGAGTTTAAATGAAATTTTAAAAAGTAAAAACAAAGATCAAATGAACCTAAAAAAAGGGGGTAAATGACTAAAAGAGTTTATAAAACAAAACAATAAAACCACAATAGGAAAAAGCTAAATAAATTGTGTTTAAAAATGAGTACATTTAAACAAGTGAAAAATAGAAATAAAGATCATAGGTTAGGTTAATTCACTCTAAATTGCCCCTCGGTATGAATGTGAGTGTGAATGGTTGTTTGTCTTTCTGTGTTGGCCCTGTGGCAGACTGGTGACCTGTCTAGGATGTACCCTGCCCCTCGCCTGATAATAGCTGGGATAGGCTCCCCCCGTGACACTGAACTGGATAAGCGGTAAAGAAAATGACTGACATGACATGACTAAAATAAAACAAGGAAAGTAAGTGACTCTCATTAGATTAATTAGATTAAAAAAAAAGAACATTTATTAAAAGCTAGGGGGCAAACATGCTGTATGTCTTAATCCAGGATTTAGGTTTCGGTTTTTATTTGTTGTGCACAAATATCACATATGATACAGCACAAGAGGGGAACGAAGCCCAACTGGGCTTATGCGGAGTTCCACTCACAACTGCAAGCCAAACACAAATGGCATGAGGACAAGCATGGTGAGCAGCAACACAAGGACAACAGCATTCTGAAGGAGCATCGTTGCTGAATGAAGGGAAGTCAAAGTAACAATAATTAGAAGGTAGACAAATGGAAAAAAAACATCGAAACAGCTGGTAATGAGGAGTTGGCTAGAACACTTCTACAGTTTCGGCTGTCCAGTTTCAGACCGGTCCACAAATGTGGAGCATAAAACTAAGAGAGGTCTGTGTGTAAAAGTTTGGTAGAAAGTTGCCTATTAGAGGACCTGATGGCTTTGGTGGGGTCGTGGTAGAAATGTCTGAAAGATGAGAAGGCGCATGACTACTAAAAGCGTAAAAAACAAAACAAAACAGTAAAACAAACACACAAAGAAAAAACCTTTTAAATCAACCCTGAAGTGGTCTGGAAGCCAGTGCAGAGACTGCAGGATCAGAGTGATGATGTCCCCATCAGCAGACGTGCTGCAGAGGTGCTCAGGTTTTCACTGGGAGACCAGAAAGAAAAGCGTTGCATTGGTCCACTCTGCATGTGATACAGTCATGGATCAGAGTCTCTGCATCGGCTTGAGACGGAAGTTGACCTCCGGCACTGTTTCTCAGGTGGTAAAAGGAAGTCTTAGTAACATTCTTCATGTGATGATTAAACCTGAATTCAGAGCCCAGTATGAACTAGTGTAAACTAATGGGATAGACAGTGGTTAGGGATGAATCTATTTTTCCTAATGTCCTCAATATTCCTTAGAAATTCTTGCTGCTGTCCGTCTCCACTTTGTAAATGATAAACTGTCTTCAGAGTCTACTGTCAACCTGCTACTGGGAGGTGTGGTTCTTCCTGTCCACTGCATGTGTCTGATTACTCATTACAAACAACCTTCAGACTCATAAAGACATAAGAGAAATCTCTGCTGGCACTCCTTCAGCAGCAAACTCCAGGCACATTCTTTGTCAAGATCACGGAAAAAGATGAGATAAACAATGTTTGCTGTAAAATCTAGCGCTCATAGATGGTGCAGAGTTTGAAATGGCAACCAGAGACCTGTCAACATGTAAGTTTGAATATCTGATGCTTCTTCACCACAATGTCATCTTCGCTTTTAAAAGTGTTATGAAAACAATGACTTCCTGTTTTGTAAAAGTGCTGAGGTGTAGAACTGCTTGATTTGTGATGGAGAACTCATTGTGTTTTTGCCAGGGGACAGCTGGTGTGCATCACAGTTAAAGATTGTGCTGCTCGGAGGCAGAAACTCTGGAAAACACTCTGTGGGGAACTTAATCCTGGGCAAAGAAGAATTTGTCACCAAAGAGAGAACGTCCTGCTCTCGGAGGCTCGGTGTGGTGGCTGGACGGTGGCTCACAGTGGTGGACACTCCGGGCTGGTGGTGTGACTTCAGCTCTCAGGAAACACCTGATCTGGTTAAGAGAGAGATCCTAACCAGCGTCTCTCTGTGCTCACCGGGCCCTCATGTATTTCTGATCACAGTCAAGGCCAGCTCTGCCTTCTCAGAGAGGCGGCGGAAAGCTGTGGAGGAGCACGTGGCCCTGCTGGGTGACAAAGTGTGGAGCCACTGCATGATTGTCTTCACCTCTGCTGACAGGTTTGAGCACCGTAAAGCAGAGGAGTGTGTGGAGAGGGGAGGGAGAGCTCTGCGCTGGCTCGCTGAGAAGTGCAGCCGAAGGTGTCACAGCGTTGTCTTGAACGATGACAGAGAAGTAACAGAGCTGCTAGCAAAGATACAGAAAATGGCTGCAGAAAATGGAAACAAAGTGTTTGAGATGCAGGAAAACATTTTGCAGGCTGTTGCAGAAGAGAAGAGAGGGGTGGAGGAAAGGGCTCAGCGGAGATTCATAAGAATGAAACAACACAGATCTCTCATGAGAGGTGAGTTAAACCTCACAGAGACTCCACGAATCTGACCTAGGGATGCACGATATTGGAATTTTGGCTGATATCTGATATGCCGATATTTTAAAACTCAATGCTGATATTTGATATCGATATTAAAGCTGGAAAAAATAAGCAGTCATTGCAAATATCCGACACAGTCCGTTTCCGACACTTTGAAAAATAGGGGTGGGAAAAAACATTGGTACACTGAATTATTGTGATATTTTCATATGCCGATATCAAATTGATATTTAAAAATGTGGTATCGATCTATTTTACTTACAAAATCTTTGTAAGCAATTTCATCATTCTGTTGAAAACTCTTGCGATATTCCGTGAATTCTCAAGAGATTTCGATTGTGAAATAGATCAAAACTGTGTTTTTAAATGTCAATATAATATCAGCATATGAAAATATTGCAAAATTTTGGGAATTCTCATGAGATTTTGTAACATAATGATGAAATATCGGGGGATTTCGTTTGTAAAATAGATTGATATTGCGTTTTTAAATGTCAATATCAGCATATGAAAATATTGTAATATTTCAGTGTAGCAATATTTTTTCCCCCCCTAGTCTTTAGAAGTTTTCAAGTCTGTATAAAAGAAGTCTTTGAAGAAGAAGTTGTTTTTGGAGTTTTTTAGACTTTAGAAACAGCGGGCTGACCGGTTAGATATCAGTTAAATGTCGGTAGGGTGTCCGATATTCAATTTTAAGGCCGATATAGGCCGATACCGATAGGGGGCCGATTATATCGTGCATCCCTAATCTGACCCTTCGCAGAGAGCTGCTGTCAGTCAAGCACACTTTTGAGTTCTTTTAGCTTTATTTAATAGATTTTAAGCAAATATCATCTGATGATTTTATTCCTGAGGTGTAACTGCAGACTCATAAGGCTGGCAGTAGGTTACATACAGTATTTCTGATTATCAGCATGCCAGTACCTTCTAATTGCCTGCTCTGCTACTGGCACCACCCAATGATAGCGTCATCTCCACTGACTTGTTTTGGTTTCTTTTCTGCTGCTGATAGCGTCCCCTCAGAATAAGGAGGATTTCTAACAGATTTTTCTCAGGAAGAAAACATCCAGCTGCTACAGAGAGATGGGACACTATTGTTGCCCTGCGAGTGCCTGAAGGCACACATGCACACAGACTGATTTCTGTTTGCTCTTACTGCATGAGACTGTTAAACCTAGCTCATGCATGGGTGTGGTGAGAGAGATTCTGAGTGATGGAAATAGGGTTAGGTTTAGGGGTTTTCCTGCATAGGGTTGCCTATGCAGGAAAATAACGTATTCTGTATGCTTGTTTACTCTGCATGAAAAAAATTTGGTGATCTAACTGAGGAAAGTCTATTCCAGCAACTGTAGATCCATACTGCCCAACAGTTCTTCCCTTGTATGATTGGACTGATGTGCATCATGTGGATGCAACAAGTCTCACAACTTGTGGATGTGTGATATAGAATTATAGATGGAAATAAGATGGGGAGAGGATGTTGAGGTCAGAATCGGCTCCTTCTTGGGTTAAAAAGTGCAAACTTTGTATTACTTTGTATGACAGTGGGATACATTTACTTTATCATTTGGCTGGTAGCTTCTTGGTCTTTTTCAGAGCCAGATGTAAATATGATTGGATCAGTGGGAGTAGCTGGAAAGTGATACATAAAACCTGATTGGACAAAAATCTCAATTTGTGGGCTTAAAATAAACTTTATGTTGTGAGTGTTTTCAAAAAGACTGCTAGCAGATTAAGAACAAACTATGGACATTTTTTTTTATGTGTGAAGAAAATATAATGATATGGGATTTTATGAATAATGTAGACGATTCATTAAAAAAAAATGTCCATTGCATCTAAATATGGGGTCAGCCCCTAGTACTTATACCTGTAGTATTACATTTTAAGGCACTTAAAGGAACAGTACACCCACAGAATGATGTGCGTTCATTTTCTACTCACCCTCACGCTGAGCAAGACTCTGGAGCACTTTTTTAATATCTCAAATGCAGCCGGAGATCGGGGGGAGGAGAGAGATCCGGCGAACTCATATAATGGAGTTCACCGGCAACTGAGCCAAAAGGTCCATGAAAGTCCACAAAAACTTGTCAATATTCCTCCATACTGCTCGTCCAATGTAATCCAAGTGACCTGAGTGGGTAGTGTCCATAATTTACTCGAAATGATATCATTTAGTATGTTTTTACAGCCTAAATATTACATTGCAGTTTCTATTTGCGCATTCATGACACTATGGAAACCATGCTCTTCAGCGCCTACTCTGACGATAACGCAAGCGTAGAAGAAGAAATTTGCCATTTACATTGTGCGAAGAGCAAACGAGCTGTGGACAAACTGGGACAAACACAAAAGGGGTTGGCGATTGATTTGAAGGAAAGAAAGAAAGAAAAAGAGAATGTACAATCTTGTCTGTCGCGGCTTCCGTAGTGTCATGAACTCGCAAGGGCGCGCTTCGCAGCAGCAAGATGTAGTACTGTTTAGGCTATAAAAATACAGGTACTATCCAAAAAAATTAGAATATCCTGAAAAAGTTAATTACTGTAATTCAACTTAAAAGGTGCAATTTACATATTGTACAGATAAATAATAATAACCTCAAATTCAAAAACTCCAAAAATTTGGATATTGCATGAAATCAATTATAAAAGGATTTTAAAAGCAAAAAAAATCAGGCCTCCTAAAATAAAATCTTGCATCTGTACTTAATACTTGGTTGGGGCCCTTTTGCATGAATGACTGCCTTAACCCAGGGTGGCATGGATGTTACCAGCTTGTGTCATATCTCAGCTGTTATGGAAGACAAACATGCTTCCCTCACAGCCTTGAGCTCTTCTCTATTGTTTGCTCTCTTCCTGTTCAGCTTTCTCTTGACGATGCCCCACAGGTTTTCAATGTGGTTAAGGTCAGGTGAGTTTGCGGGCCAATCAAGCATGGTGATCCATGGTTGTTGAACCAGGATTTTGTAGTTTTGGCAGTGTGGGCAGGTGCCAAGTCCTGCTGGAAGATTAAGTCTGCATCCTCATACAGCTGGTCCACTGAAGCAAGCATGAAGTGCTCCAAAGTGTCCTGGTAGAGAGCTGCATTTATGCTGGACTTAATGAAGCACAGAGGACCAACATCAGCAGCTGACATGGACCCCAGGTCATCACAGACTGGGAAACTTAACACTGACCATCTTCTCCAGGCTGCTGTCAGCCCCGCTTCAACACCATTTTCTTCCACACTTCTTCCTTCCACTTAACTGTCCGTTAATGTGCTTTGAGACACTCTGAGAACATCCAGCTTCTTTTGCTATCACTTTTTGTGTCTTTCCCACCTTGTGGAGGGGGTCGATGATGGGGTTCTGCCCAACGGTCAGATCAGGAGTCCCCCCCATGATTGTGAATTTTACTTAAAAAAGAGAGGGATTTTTAAAAAGGGCGAGGGGATATATGTTGTGGGTTTTGTTTCTTAACTGAATAGGAAATACTAAGCCTCGAATACAATAGAGTGTCGTTTTATTCAAATGTATTTTTTTTTTTTTTTTTTTTTTGGTTTTTGTTGAAAGTCCAAATCTAAACAAACCAACCAAAAAAAAATAGAGATGAGATATATTGAATTGTATATAATTTACATATATAAAATGTAAATGACACATTTAAATTGAGAAACAAGAACTTTTTCCGGATTTTCAAATTTTTTGGGTAGTACCTGTATAGTAAATGATGTCATTTCGAGTAAATCTGGACGCTACTCACTCAGGACACTTGGATTACATTGGACGAGCAGTATGGAGGAATATTACCAAGATTTTGTTCTGTGGGTGTACTATTCCTTTAATCCTGACCCTGACATCCCTTATAAACAGTCTACAAGTTTTTCCAAAATCAACTTTAGTAGATATTTTTTAAAACTAATTTATATGTATTCAAAGCTATTTAGCCAAGGTAAGGTAAGGTAAAACATATAATACATGTCCTTGATGGGTAGGAGGTAGGACTAGTATGCAGGGCAACAAGCAGGGGGCTTATGGGTGAACTTTACTGGAACTTTATAAATTATCAGGTCTTTAAATGGTTTTGATGACATGTTGTTCTCTCTTCAAATATGGAAATTGAAAAATCACTTGAATAGAAGTCTCAACAATCTCTAACTTAAAACCCCTCCTTATCTTTGTTTCCTCTCTTGTTCCTTCAGAGCACTTAAAGCCAGTAACCAGTATCCGCATTGTGCTGCTTGGAGCGAAGGGTTCAGGAAAAACTTCGGCTCTGAACACCATCCTGAGCCGAGGGAGCAGCCAGCAGCTCCGGAGGACGGCTCGGTGCTGGGCTGGAGAGGGACTGGTGTTTGGGAGACAGGTGACAGTGGTGGACACACCAGGCTGGTGGATGAACTACTTCTGTGATGAGACGTCTGTCTTCGATCGGAGGGAGATGGTGCTGAGTTTGTCCCTCTGTCCTCCGGGGCCTCACGTCTTTCTGCTGGTGATCCGTGTGGACCGAGCGTTCCCTGAAACCTACAGGCGAGCAGTGCAGGAGCACCTGGAGCTGATCAGTGAACACATCTGGAGTCGGGTCATCGTGCTGTTCAGCTTCGGCGACTGGCTGGGAGGGACCATGACTGAGCAGTACATTGAGAGTGAGGGGGGGCCTCTGCGGTGGCTTGTTGAGAAATGCTGCAACAGATACCACGTTCTGAACAGCAAGACCAGAGGAGATGGGTTCCAGGTCAGAGAGCTGATTGGGAAGATTGAGGAAATGATGTCTGGCTGCAGAGGTAGCTGGCATTATGAGATAGAGAGAAAAGCGCTGGATGAACTGGAGAGGAGGATGAAAGAAGAGATGGTGCGAGCCAGAGAAAGGCAGATGAGGAGGGAGAAACAGAGGCAGATGGCGAGGTCTCAGCTGGGTGAGTTGGGTACATTTGGTAAGCAGTGTCAGAGTGATATTGTTTCTCTGATTTAGCCCATTAAACAGTAATTTAGCCTCTGAAATGTTCTGCTCAGATTCTCTAACAATGATAGAAAACTTCCTTTTCTCTGACAGAGAAGCTCAGCCCTCTGCCAGAGTTGAGAATTGTTCTTGTTGGTGGCAGGAAAGTTGGCAAAAGCTCCTGTGGGAACACCATCCTCAGCAGAGAGAGCTTTGACACGGATACACAAACTACTTCCTGCACTGAGACACGAGGCAGGATCGCTGGCAAGATGGTGGCAGTGGTAGACACGCCAGGCTGCTTCCCTGTGACCTCTGACCTCCAAACACCCTCAGCTCTCCTCCTGGTTGTCAATATCAGCTCTTCATTCAGAGATGCCCACAGGGAGGCTTTGGAGAAACAGCTGGAGGCTGGAGGAGGCCAGCTGTGGAGCAGAGCCATGGTCTTGTTCAGCTACGGCGACCGGCTGGGAGACACAAGCCTCGAGCAGCGGATTGAGAGCGAGGGAGAGCTGCTGCAGAGGCTGGTTGAGCAGTGTGGGAACAGATATCATGTTCTGGACAATAAGAACCAGGGAGACGGTGCTCAGGTTAGGGAGCTGATCGAGCAGGTGGAGGAGATGCTGGTTGGACAACGGCTGGCTGATCTCCACAGAGGTGATCACATGTGGAAAAGTGTGTGTTCAGCAGAGGAGCTGCAGCTGCATACCACACTGTGTAAAAAGGATTTGAAGGAGGAAATGAGCAGCAGACATCAGCTGACCAGTGAGTGTGATTTTTCTGTAACTTCCAGTTCATACTTATAATTCTGCACTTCTTGTAAATGTCTTTAAGTAATCATCAAAGTCATCAGCAGAGAGAAATCCTTAATTTTAGGCTGTTTTCACCCCATATTCACTGTTTACACATAAACTTAACATGCAGCATATTAAACACAAGTTGCATCATTTCCTCGTTTGTTGTTGTTTTAAAAAGATTTAACACATTTCACATAAAGATTTTGCAACAGTGGTTTTCAAACATGTTTCATGTCACAGTTCAAAACCTAGAAAACCCTGATACACTCATTTAAGAGTGATCTGATTTAATTCTTTATCATTGATTATCACACTTTGAGGCAAAAGAGAAACAATAATTTAGGTCAGTGTGACTGCATCTGCAAACCTTCAACTTTTAATACACAACATATAATTTTCACTGGAGCAGACATGCATGTCATGAAAATAATAAGCACTGACAAAACAGACAGGTGAACAGGATTAAATATTAACTAATAGAGATCATCATGAGACTTTTCTCGTAAATTATGTACAAAAAGAGTCTTTTTATGTCTAACAAGCTTTCATGAATTGTAGAATATGTACTATCTAATTAAAGATTTACAAATGTTTGTAATTCTCCAGAGCAGAACTTGAGAACATCACAAACATCCAGGTTCAAAAGGCTTGTTGCATATTCTTGATTAATTAAAATCAAAGGATTCTTCAGAGCACATTGTGGAAATCATACCATAAATAAGAAAATGCTTTCATGGCCAGATAGGGAAAAAAAGAAATATTAGTTTGGAATTACATTCATATTAATCATGCTATAAATTAGATATGAAGAAACCTAAAAAACCTCATGATAAATATGAAATGGAGAAGTTTGATGTATTTAAGTACACTGAAACACAGTACTGATTAATTGTGCTGCAAAAGTCCAACCTTAATTAAAAAAATATGAAGACAGAAATGCCCACACTTTGGACCTTAAATGTTAGTTTAAAGCTTGTTAAACTGGGGAGAAAAAAACAAACTATATGAACAGAGGAGGTGGTCCAAGATATCACCTACAATACACTTGACTCTCTGCAGGAGGTTTCACAACCATTCACACATACAGTAGGACTGTTGTTTTGGTCACACAGGTAAACAATTCACAGGTGACAACGACTTCATCGTCCAATAGAGCAGTTTTTAATGTGTGAGAATGCTCCTTTAAGCCGAAACTCCTCACCAGCTGGTAAAAACCGGAGAAGCCTTTCAGGTGAGAAGAGACACGTCTTCACACTGCAAAAACTCAAATCTTACTAAGTATATTAATTTCTCATCACAATCACAATAAGACAAAATTACTGATTGCTTTATAAAAGCAACAAAAAGAAGAAAAGAAAAGAAAAGAAAAGCAAGGAAAAGCAAAGAAAAGAAAAGCAAAGAAAAGAAAAGAAAAGAAAAGAAAGAAAAGAAAAGAAAAGAAAAGAAAAGAAAAGAAAAGAAAAGAAAAGAAAAGAAAAGAAAAAAGAAAATTATTTTGGAGTGGCAAGATTTTTTGCTTGTAATGATAAAAAAAAATTCTGCCAATAGAAAAAGCAAAATTTTCTTGGTAAGATTTCTTGAAATAAGATGCATTGCCTTAAAACAAATTCTTATATCTCACTGAAGTGTTTCTATTTAGGTAATTTTGTCTTATTTCGAGTGTGATGAGATATTTTGACTGGATATTTGAAAAATATACTTGGTAAAATTGGAGTTTTTGCAGTGCAAGAACCAAGAAACAGAAGTCCAGTTGACTTCATTTGGGTTTATTTGTCTGTAATACAGAAATAAATCATTGTGTTTTCCTTGTTTTAGCAATTGTTGGGTTATTCATTCATTTTCTGCACAGCTTTTTCCAGCCTGGTGATCTTCTTGCTGCAAGGCAGCAGTGCTAACCACCACATGCGGCCTTTACTGGACCAAATAAGAGATTAATAGATATATGTGGAGGAAGTTTTATAAAAACAGGCTAAAGTAACACAAAAACACATCATGTGTCTTTTTCTCCTTTCCAGTGCTGGAGTCAGCTGCTTCCATGCCTCATCCATCTCTGACTGGCTCAGAAAATTCAGATGCTGCACAAGTTGTAGCGTTACCAGCAAGAAGAGGCAGACGGTGGACCGGATTCTCCGTTGTAGACAGAGACAGCTTCATGTCTTACATAGCCTCTGTTGTCTCTGGTAAACAAAGACTGAGGTGGCGAACAGTAGATCTGCCTGTCTGGTTTCCTGCTCCGCTCCCCGCTGAAAACACCCTGTTGCCCAGACATCAAACGATGCTTCTGGTGTCATGTCAGACACAAGCCAGGGTGCTCTCAGAGGAGGATGTCATCAGCGTGAGTTCCCTGTGCCATCCGGCGCTGAGAGAGCGAACTCTCCTGAGGCTCTCTGAGTCTGGAGACCTGCAGGCTCTGATCGACCGCTGGGGCCACAGCAACCTGGAGGAGCTGGAAGCTTTCATTGACTCATACTTTGAGATGGTGTGGGAACAAACCATGGGGTCATTTCAGCCTCCTGAAGCTGACATTCCCACAGCAGAGCAGAGCGCTGTCATCAGTGAGGAAGGCGAGAAAGAGGTACTCTTATCCATCAACAGGAAGCTTTCCAAGTTGGAGCTCTTGGAGGAGATCAGGAGCGATTTGACAGAGCTGAGGCAGAATCTGGAGAGCAGCTGGAAGGCCATACAAGAACTCAGAGACAAAACCAAAAAGGATTCTGATGATGCATGCTGAGCCAGCAGAATTAATCATTGTGTTTTTGTTTTTTTTCAGTCAAATTTAATTTATGTGCACATGAAAAGAAAAAGGTGTCAGTTTTACTGTTTGTCCACAAGAGGGAGCTGTTGTATAACAGTTGAAGCATATCATGTTTCAGGTCCTTCTGATGATTTCCCTGCAAATATTGGAAATTTAAACCAGAGTGGAAGAAGTGGATGTTTAAAGATTAGAAGAAGAAGACAGCAAGAAAACAGTATACGGCCCAAAATCTGAGATTGCCTTACAATTCATTAATAAAAAAAGGTCTTAATTTAGCAGAAACTTGTTAAAGTTTTAGGTTGTTGAAATTTTGTGAATACAAAGAGGTATTTACCTTCAGCTTTAGTCTCGTTTTTGTGGAGATTAACATAAAGAAAAACATAAAGAAATTCACATGAAAACTACTTTAAGAACAGTTACAACCAAAGTACAAGTTGAATAAAAATTCAGACTGAGAGGATATGAGTCATAAACATTTCAACTTTACATCCCTTTGTAATGTGCATGCCATTAAATAAGCATTTAAATAAACTGTCCTTTGCGTGCAAAAAAGTTTTTCACAAGATGTTGCAACCTTTAACTGGTTTCTATTTCATACCAGAAGTGTAGACGGAGGTAGAGCCAGAGTCCTCTGCATGCAATCTCAAATATAAGAAAGATTAAATTGATTTGAAAAAAAAAAAAAAGGGCCCTACATTCTGTAGCTTTAACCTCCAGCTTCCTCTGTTGGTTTGAATGACATGATTGACATATCTCATCTTGAATTATCCCACTTCCATCCATTCATTAATTTACTTAAAATAACAGTATTAGTTAATTACTATTAGACTATGTAGTTTAGTGCCTATTACATAAAAGGTCTTGTCAATCAGGAACTCTACAAACTCATCGAGATTATCTGCAAGTGTCTGACCAGCCTTGATGAGAAATTTCTGAATTCTAAGGAAGAAGTTTGAGAGTTTCCTCTTATCTCCTTTAGCTTAGGAAACTCTGGACCGTCCTTAATGAAAGGAAAGAGATAATATTCCTTGTGGACTCAATATTCAGAATGAAGCTGACTTATATTTAACCAGTATGTGTGATGCATGTTCTTACATATGAGGACCAGAGTGTGAATGTGAGCAGCCTGTGTTGACATGCTTCACCTTTGTGCCTTTTTCTTTCTTAATTACAAACACGGTTATTTTTATGATATGACACATATGGTATAACCTCTATGTAACGTGATGAGATTGAAGTAAATACTCTTTGTAGAGTATTCCTAGCACAGCTTTAGTTTCAGTGCTGCAGACCTACATCACAGTTCAACAGTGGGATCATTTTTCCATAACCTCATGATATTTTCCAATGAGATCAAGGATAAATATTAGGAAAAGACGACCAGAGTAAATTTTTTTTTTTTACTGTTTTAATAACTGAATGAATCAGCAGCTTCACTGTCAGTTTTTTTTCTTTTAATCAATCTGCTGACCAATCAGGGGAGACTTGGTTGGGAGCCGTACAGACTGTAAGAACTCCTGACATCTAGTGGTAAAGATGGGAATAGAAATTATTATTTCTATATATACAGTATATTGCTACTATTAGCATACAGTCCATCAGTTCACTCAACGTTCAAACCATAAACAACTTGCAGATTTATAATTATTACTCCAGAAGACATTGTGACTCTAACTCTGGCCATAGGCTGAATATAATGTAGGTTAAATTAGAGACCAACGTAGTCATGCATGCGAGTGCACGACATTAGCGTCACTTCCACTTGTCGCCAAAGGGGGCAAACTTCTGGAAAAAAAACCTGAAACTTGCGCTGTACTCCTTTAAATTGTAAGAAACATTTAAATCAAAAGAAAAAGAACAAGAGCAGCATTGTGGATGCAGTTGGCGTAAACAATCTTGACAGTTCACCATAAGACCCACAATGCATTGTTTTCCCAGTCCCCTACGTCACCCTTTCAAGCCCTGTAATATTTGGCAATGTAGATGCCAGCATGCTCACAATTTTACAAAAGTTTTCAGATTGACACCATTTCAAGTGACATACTGTATATAAAATTCACCTATAAATCCAAGTGTGTTAGACTGATAAATGAAGATGACAGCATCTTACTGAAGCACAAAAGCCCTTGAAATGTTGAAATGAACTCTCTCTTTGATGCTGAAGACTTCATGTCTCCCCAACCCAGTTTCTCCCCAAAACACTCCAATAATCTGACAGTGGTTAAAAACAGGAAGTTGATTGAGCCTTTTTTTCCTCAATTGAGAAAACACAGAGGCAGTGCTGTTTCCATTCAGCTCTATTATTTGATTTTACTCCTCGACTATATTGAGAGCCTTCAAGTGAGTAACTCCCAGACACACACTCATCAGCAGAATGCAGAAGCTAATAGGACTCCAGCAGAGGAAACAGCACTGCTATTAAGCTGTTGCCTTAAATGAGAATTTAAGGCAACACTTGGAGGCAGCTGGGAACTGTTTTAGTTACCCTGTGTTGCGAGTCCCTTTCCCTCCTGATGCTGAAAGATCTGAAACTTGAAGCCTTTAAGTTTCAGGTAATTATGTTTATTCTTTTGAGGCAATGTCACTGTCTTTTTTAATTTCAGAAAAATTCCCATTTAACAAAACTCACGACCAGAAACAGAAGTTGTGAAAACAGTCATGAAAGAAGCCGAACGAAACATCAACAAAATGCTTTCAGGCAGCCTGATGTTAAAGCACCTGGAAGTCCAGCTGTCATCTACAGCAGACAATGCTGATCAAAATCTGCCCTTTTATCTCTCAAATTTAACCATGATAAGAACTCTTTCCATGAGACCTGTTTAACCTCTCCAAAAGTCTAATGACCATTGATGTTCAACCAGACATGAAAATAATTTCTTTGGATTAGAAGTGGAAGGTGAACATGGATTTATATGAATGAGCAAATCACAAAGTATGGGGTGAGCATTTTTATGTCCACACACGTCGATCCACCGGATGTTTTTAGATTTAGTGCTGATTTGGTAATACAGCTATAAAACAGATAAGAAATCTATTCAGTCTTTTTTTTGCAGAGTATCTATAATGGAAAAAAAATGTAATAATTAAATGAAACATGATTTAATCAAAAACTAAGATGATTCAAATTCAAAATTCAAAATGAAAAAACAAGACAAAACCCTATTGTCATTAGTACAGTACAGGCGTGCTGTGCACACAACGAAATTGCAAAGCCACAACAAAAGTGCTGGAATAAAGAAATAAAGATAAAAATAGAAAAATAAAAATAAGACATAAAATCATATGCACATATAGCATGCATACATACATGTATCCAGGCACATACATATGCAGTCTATGAGATCATTGCATCAATGATCTCCACATATGCATCATCATTGGACTGAACTAAATGCACTCTTTACAGAGATTCTTATATTTAGTTGTTAGGTTGGACAAAATGACTCACTGGTGCACAAATTTCTCTCCTGTTCAGATTTCTAATTTTCTTAAAGGTTTTGAAACAATATTAAGCTCCAACAACCAGCTGCTGTTTATACGTCTGGGTTAACAAAGACAAGTTCATATTTTTTTGAGTGCAGGTTTATGTTTTCCAGCCAGACAGTCCCTCTATCAAGTCAACTGCAGTTTATTTGTAAAAGTTTGCACACAAAACACTTTATTATCACCTTTCATTATCAAAACCATACCTGACGTTTAAGCAATCTATTCAAGACTTTTAAAGGATCAATTAAACCCTTCATAAGACTCCCATCAAAACATATTTGAAATGTTTTCTGGAATCTCATGCCACTAAAAGGGATGTGAAAGATCAAGCTGTGGATATATGGCCACCACGACAGCTTGCCTTTTCTAATATCATCTACAAGTTTTGTGTCTGGCGGCTGTTTGTATCCCCGATGCAGCTGTGCTGAGGCAGGAAAGGGACAGTGACATTTTGAGGATGGACTCCCTGGAAACATTATCCTAAAGGGATGATTTGTCTGCAATCATGCTCTATTTTTCTCCATCAGTACATCTTGACATTTTCTCTTCTTTGCATTTTACCTCTATGAACATCATTACTCCTTCAATCCAGTCTCCTTGCTTTCTTATCATCTATCTTCCTCTGTTGTCAGCGTGTCATTCCTCCAGTCTATTCTCCTGCTGCTTAGCCCATTCTCTCCTCTCTATCTCTCTGCCATCCCATTCTCTCTGCAGGTCTCCATCTCACGTTCTCCCCTCCTTTTCTCAAATCAAATCGTGAGCGCTCAGCCCTCCCCGCTCATTACAGGAGGTCTGTGGAGAGGGAGTCGGTGCAGGAGAAATGGATCCCCTCCTCCCTTCTCTCTATGTTGTGGAGGCTGTTCAGGAGACAATTCTGAGCCCACATCCATCTCCATTAGTGGGACAGCGGAGCGACCAGCACGACCCCCCACCCGCTGCCCCGTATCACGTTTCACTGCCTACTATTTTTCCAGGTGGAAAAAGAAAGTTGGGCAGAGAGATGAGCAGAGGCTGGGAACCAGGATGGGAAATGGGGAAGAGGGGGATGATTTAGATCCGGTGTAAAGAAATCATTCATCCTCCACTTCTCTTCATGCTCTGATAAGCTGGCGTCCCACAGGGTGATGTCTGGGACACACTACTGTGTTGATATGTGCAGCTCAGTGGGAGGACTCAACTTTTCTACCTCACACAGCCCATTAAAAAGCCAGATAGATAGATAGATAGATAGATAGATAGATAGATAGATAGATAGATAGATAGATAGATAGATAGATAGATAGATAGATAGATAGGATAGAATAGAATCAGCTGTGAAATAAGTTGATCTTGACAAAAGTAATAATAAATAAAAAAAACTATAAACATAATGATACTGATTTTGTATTGTGGTTCAACAGCAATATTAAAAACAAACAAACAAAAATTAAAACAAGCAAACGAGCATGATGTGGCTCCTGAGCTAAAATTATATTGAGTAATCAGGTGTTTCCTATAATGTTCAATCAGACATCTGCACCATGTTGACAGATATTTTGGCCCACTGTTCATGAACAAGGTGCTTTAAAGGGATATTGTGTAAGTTCTCTTTTTTTTTTTTAAAAAAAAAGAATAATTTGTTTAAAAAGGGTGTTTTTATTAAATAATAAACAACCCCCACCAAAAAATGGAAAGTTCCCCTAAAATTTTAAAATTTTTGTTTGTATTATTCATTTACCAAACGAGGGGGGGGGGGGGGGGGGGGGGGGCTGTGTGTTGCCCCGTTTTTTTGTGGTGGGGGGAGGGGTGGGGAAGAAAAAAAAAACAACCGACCGACCGGAAGGTTGTATTTAGCTTGGGGGAAGGAATTTTAAAAATAACCAGCCGGCGGGGGGAGGAAGGAAGCAACTACCGAATGATGGTTGGTGTGCGGCGGGCAGGGGGGCGGGGGGTAGAAAATAAAATACAATATAAATTAATAAACCAAGGGAGGGGAGGAAAAGAAGGGAAGGGGAGGAAAGAGAAAATACCACGCAACAAACAAAGAGGGAGGTTGTTCGGAGGGGCCGGCCCCACTGACCGGGGAGAGTAATTCACGGATTGTGGGGTCGCCTGTTCCCCCCGCAGAGGAAAGAGAAGAGGAGGGGGGCACAGTGTCCCTTTAATTTGACAGTTTTTTTTAATTATTATTTTTTAAACAAAATTCTAAATCAATATTTTATTTCCCTAAATTATAATTTGGTACATTTTTATATATCTATAATTTATTTAAAATATTTATTTCCTCATATTTTTTATCGATTTATTAATCATTTTTTCAGTTCCTTGTTATTTGAATTTTTTATTGTGAATTTAGCCTTTTGTTTGATGGGAGGGTATGTCAACTTTCAAGCTCAACTGCAGATAGATACTCTACGCTGATGATGCAGCACAGAAACAGCTAAATCAGATGACCAGGTCATCGTTCCGTTGGCTCTAGTCTAGAGGGTAAAACAACAGAATGAGGCTTTGCTGATACCACAGGGAGCAAAGATATGAAGGGGATTTAAGGGATTATTATTTTTCTAAGCAGCAAAACTTACTTTCTTTTTAGAGTTCAGTTGTGTGTATTTCACAAGCTTTTGTTTTTATTGGATTAATTTGGGGAAAATCCCACAACTTTGATGCTGGACTTTCACCCGGGAGTGAACCGGGAGGTTCACTAGTTTTGAGCTTTAATTTTCCACAGGGTTGCTCTTTTTAAGCTTCAGCTTTTAGTTCTGGTAGTTTCACACAAGAAAATGATGCTGGTAGGCTTATTGTTGTAGTTTCCTGATTTATTTCACAGTTATAGATCTGGGTTTCACCTTGTATTGGACATCATAGCCTATTTCAGTGTACACTTTTATGAGTTTCAATCACACTCCCCTCCTGGTTTTAGATATGTTTGCCTCAGTGTTTTAGTTGCAAGCCTGGACTGTTTTATGACTCTTACCTGCATGCATTTAGGCAATGTCATCTCCTCTGCAAGGAGCTCTTCCTGAACTTTCTTCATAACTGGGCCAAAGGTCTGATCAAATAAGAGTCAATTGAAATGTATATAAGTATTATGAGCTTTTAGATATGATGAATGATGATCATGCTGTTGCTCACCAGCAACTGTGGACCAAAAAATCTGAATGGAAGTTAAAACAACAGAAAAAGCCCTTTTATTTGGCTGAAAACAGAACTTCTGTGACACATCTTTTGATACCAAAATAGGGCTTTATTAATATATTGTTATATTAAAACAGTGACGTGATCATATTTTTAAAGTTTGTCTTGCTGATATTTTTGGTTTTGGAGGACGAACATAGACTAATGTAACTCAGTGTAATAGTTTGCGTCTGTGTATGCGTGATCATTTTTGGATGTATTTTACAATATTGGTGTAATTTTTGTGATACTGGGATGGACCTCAGGAAGAATAGCAGCAGTGATGAGTTGGAGCTAACAGACACAATAAGCATGTTACATCCTGGGGTGAAACTATTGCTTCAGAATGTGAAACTTTCATGTTTTTGCTTTCAAGTTTAAAGAGTGCTGCCTTGGGATTTAAATGCAAATGACCTACAATAAAATACTGGCTTTATCGGCTTTACAGGGTAATTGCAGTTGGTTATTCTGACATCAACATTCTTTGTGGCATCATCTGGATGTGACAGTCCGTGTGCAAAATGTGACTTTTATGTACACTTAAACGTGTTTAAATATAACAATATGACATTAACAAAGATAAATGTTGCAGATCTTCAAGATTTATATCAGTCAGAAGAGACTTTGTGGACTGAAAGGTCTGAAAGCTTCATGAGCAGGTGCCCCATAAAGAAAAAATGGAAAGATGTTTGGTCAGGATAGAAGAAAATGAAGTCGTCTTTGGTTTTGTGACTAAATTGGATAGATATTTTCAGAGGTAACACATCTTCGGCTCTGATGCCAGTATTAGTAAAAATGGGAAATGTATGTGGGAACTTTTGGCCTCATTCAGACCTCATTACAACGTCACATTTAGCCTGTGGGAACAATTTCACTGGAACGGTTCAGGAACAGTCTGAATTAATCCAGGCTTCATGTGTGGAGGTGATGGAGGAGTACATGTCAGAAGTAAATGAGCCACATTTGGCTTTGCTACCACCTGGCCCAGACCAAAGCAACCACACACACATACACAAACACACAAACACCAGCTTCCCCTATTCCATCTTCCCCGTCCATGTCTGTCATTCTGCCCCATCAGGACATGCCAGGTCGGGGAAAACCTCAAGGGCAAAGTTCAGGAAACAATTAAGGGAAATGACTACCCACCATTGGACCCAATTCCTGTACCATTTTGGAAATGTGTCTGTTTCTCAGTTGGTCTCACTCGTTAAATCATTAACCCTACAACTGGAGGCCACAGAAGAGAAAAAACAACACTGTTGTATGTTAAAAATCTAGACGCCATCTGCTTCACAAGTGGCTATTACAAGAACTGTTACAGAGACAGATGAGGGGAGAGCCTTCTCTCATCAATTGAGCCTTATTGGGTTTGTGGTTTGACCCTGAAGTTGCTTTCACCTTCACGCATTTGGCTCCAAACTGTGGACATTGAGGTAAAATGCTTTCACAGCATTTCATCACTGCAACATGTCGACAGCACTTAAATAAGATATATATCATAGCGAATATGAACATCTCTTACTGCCAGTGTAAAGTGTAAAGGATTGCAGAGAGCATGGCCACAGTGGACTTACTCATGTACATTTTTGTTTTTAAACCGTAAATCTAACTTTTATTGTTCTTGTTGCAGTATTGATCTATCTATTGGTCTGTTACTTTTAGACATGTGATATTTGAAATATTTCTACTCATGCATTTTCCTCTGAATGCATATTTGCTTTGGTGACTTCTCTGTTTCCACCTTTGTGACATCTTGAAATTTTGAGTGAACAATCTTGAAACTTTTAGGTTGGACTGCTATGAAACTGGTGCACACAATTATGTCTCCTCTGTGGTGGATTGTAAACACATGGACGACCCTTCAGCAGGTCAAGAAATGAACTTTTTCAGAACTTTGGTTAAATGCTGCAAAACTAACATGTTCTTCCATCATCCTCAGCTGTTCTGTCACTTCTTAGTGTGTGTTGAATCCTGGTGAAGATGCTGAGGATGGTAAACAGTAAAAAGTAAATATCAGAGTAAAGCAGAACCATCATGCAAGTTTAATTTCAGCCTCAAGGTGCCAAACTAAGCATTTTCCAAAAAATAAAAACTAATAAAACTTGCAAACCAGCTCAAAAAACTAACTAAAACTAGCTGAATTGAAAAACAAAAACTCAAAACTAAATAAAATTTGAAACTAATTAAAAATCCAAAACTATTATAACCTTGCATGACACAAGAGGAAAATAAATCATTCTGTAAGTCGGACAAAACTACATCTTTAAAATGCATGTAAATGTGCAAATGTGACTGAAATCAGCTGTCAAAACCAGATCCAGTTTAACTCATGCACATATACACAACACTAGAGTCAAAGGGCTCAGGCTGGCCGAATAAAACCCAAAAGATCCATATTTCTGCTTATTGTAAAAAACAAAACTGCAAAGCATCAGTGTATATTAAATCAGATAATTTCCTGATAAATCTTCGCTCACTCATATATTTTCAGTTTTCTATGTCAGCCAGTCTACTGAATGTGTCAGAAATTGTAACTGAAAAGTAGCCTAACCCTAGCCATCTGTAAGTTATAGCAGAAAGCTGAGAAATAGCTTATTTGAGGGAAATGGAAATTTAATGGACTACATAAACATTGTGCAGGATGGGTCTTGTCCTCCTTACAAGCATTTGTGGCCAAATATTCAATGCTGAACATGTCAGAGGAATGAAAGGCCTGTGTAATGATGTATGCAGCAACATGAATGTGAATACCATTACATAAAAGATATATGTGAGCTGAGTCTCAGTGAGGAAATGAGTAAAGAAAACATGGTAATTATACAGTCTTGGACAATTTCTTGAAAAAATGTTTTGCACTGTGGCCCAGTGTAGATTTATGTCCTGTATATGGGTTTGGATATTCACTTGGTTGCAGCATGAACATTTAAAAAAACATGAGTTTTGCTTATATCATGACACTGAAAAGTAAACCTTGTGTGGTGCATGATGTTGGCTTATTACTGCCTTTTTGAGACTCCATTTTTTCCTCTGTTCTTTTCATATAATCTGCTGCACGGCTTTACTTCTTAATGCTCTCCCGTGTATTGTAATAAAATAAAGCTATCTCATGCAGAAATGGTTTTATGATCATCCTGCTCTTCTCATAAGCTGATGATGAGTCATACCGTATATGTCCTCAGTTAAGAGCATCACAAGCCAAATTTTGGTCACCATTTATTGAGAGGCTGAAAGTGATAAAGTGCTTCTTTGCTGCAACGCATTAGCACAGTAATAGAGGTTATTTTATACCTTGCAGGATCCATGAATAAAGTCTGTTTTGATACAGTTTTAACATTATACTGTATGTGGATGGCTGACTCTATCCGCTTGAAGCTATTTGACACTGCAGCCAGTGGGAAGAAAATGAATGGTTGAGTGGAGAAGCCTGAGCCCTGGCTTGAATGACAACAACATAAAGGGATGTAAAGAGGATATTTGGATGCATGCTGTGTAAGGACACATATTTGACGGGGCCCTCAGCAAAATGAGATAATGGAAAAAACAAGAACAGGAAAGAAAAGCAGGCGAATGAATACAGATTTAGTGTTTAAAGCTGAAAATGATGGTAAATGGACATATATACAGTGCATTACATAGACTCTTATATAAGCACAGACTCTTGGAGGCACATACACACACTCACACAATGTTTATTTAGTCTCTGTGTTGAGGATTTCCAGGACATTAAAAACCAGCCATGTCTGCTGGTTGAGTGAACATGACCGGTTATGCCTTTGATCACGGCCAATGAGACAGAAAGCATGATGGGATGGAAATGCAAGATGACTACACACTTAACAAACACATGCACAGGTGCACACATTATTGTGTGAGTTGCCCGCAGTAACACAATCAAATCAAGATGAGGAAATACTGAAACGTGCACACAAATCTACATGAACAAGAGGCAATTAAAGCTTTCATTATTTAGTATTATTCTATATAATTGAGCTATTTGTAGAAGTCCAGATCTCAGGAAGATCACATTCTGGAGGTAAAAGGATGCTTATAGGAAGTTAGAGGGAGAGGATCAGGTTATGTATGATTGCAATTCAATATCTTCCATCCAGCTAATTGTATTCCTCCAGCTTCAATGCTTGGCTGTCAATACACATCTGCAGATCGTCCTCAGTGAACGGCTCTATTTTTACTGTCAAATCCAGGCATCATTTCCTTCTCTTGGCCAGAGGTGGAAGTAACTAATTACATTTACTCAAGTTACTGTAATTGAGTGGTTTTTGTGAGTAATTTGTAATTTTTCAGTAGTTTTTGAAATAGCTAATTTTCCTTTAACTCAAGTACATTTTGACCCAAGTAATTTACTTTACTACTTTGGAACCCGCCCCCATTACTGAGTACAAAATAAAATGCAGGAGGAGAAAAATCAGCCTGAACAGATTTTATGTTGAACATTACGGATTATCGACCACCGAAAGTAACTAAGTAACTGTTACTCAGAGTAGATTTTAAATTAAGTACCTTTTTACATTCAAGTAAAAATACTTTTACTTAATTACTATTTTTCTGTACTTTTTCCACCTCTGCTCTTGGCTCATCCTTTCATTTCAGTCAGTTGCCCCCCCTCTCCTCTCATTTCCTTCTACATGATGTCAAACTTCATGATCCAAAGATACTAATAAAAAGCAGATAAAACCTGAAATGAAAGAGTTTTACCATATCGACAGACATGTAGGGCCTTTAATCCCAGAAAATTATACCTAAAATGGAAACTTGTCTTTCTGCAGGGATGTTTATGTAGACATTGTGTTGTCTGTGCAAATAGTGACTATGGCTGCAGTTTTTGAATCAAAGTCCATCTTTTATTTATGCTGAGGAAACAGCTCGTTTACCTACTCCAGTGTCTCAAAGAGCAGAGAATAATGTCAAGGTTTAAAACCACAAAATATCACTATTCTGTCCCCTACAGAGTGAAGCAGTTAGGTGATTATTAAAGTTTACTGAAGTGCCACCACAAGGATGTAAGGAGTAAAAAACAGATAAGAACTACTTTCTCTCCAGTGGATAACAGAATGATCCTATCTTCACTTTGCTCTGGAGAGAAGGAACCGTGTTGTTACATCCTGCAGAAGATGATTCAAAAGCTGCTCAATTTTTCAACAGGGAGAAAATCATTAAGAAATAGGCGTGGTCAAAGACTCCTGTGGGTTGAAAATTAAGAAAATGAACAAAATCAAACTTTGCAACTGAAGAAAGAGGCAAACAAAACCTTTTGCGACATTTAAGGCAAAGCTAAATGAAAACACGACTGTCTGACACACACACTGATCCCAGGTCTCTAAAATATAGGTTTGGCAACGTATTACACCTCTGTGTGTCACCCTGGATTAGGGCGATGTTTGCTCCTGGCATCAAATATTGCAGCAGCCGATGCGTCATGGTGGCAAACCTGAGGAGATTTTCTGTCTTATTGTAGGTGAGGAATCAGTGACATGTAAGCCTGGAGACACGGACATTTTTTCTTAGTGAAAGTAAAGACAGAATGAGTCATTACTACACGCTGTGCCACATGAGTTGCCTTACTGGAAGAGTTATACAGACAATATTGAGTAATACAATATATAAATAACTTCTCACCAAATACTTGTTAGTAAAAGAAGAAAAATCACATTTTGTAAAATGTTTTTTTTATTTACTCTTTGAGAATAATGATACTGACAAAACAGCTAGATGAGTTTCATCCCTATTCATCACTTAAATTCTCATAACGGGCATATAACATGAATAACGAGAAGGAATTACAGCTGTGTGATGTTGAAATTAAAAAAAAAAAAAAAGAAAAAGCACATCCAAGTTCCAAGTTTTTCCGCAGCATTGATATTTTAACACTATTACAAAACAGGAAGAAAAAAGTCCTAAACCTGTTTAAAGTTTGAGGAAAAAAGGACACATTCTGCATGCAAAACACACAAAAAGGGACTAAAATGATTATTAGTATGAAAATATTGGTCAGATGTGGTTTACACCACTCATCAGGCGCTATTCTTCCTGCAGCATGAAATGGAAATGACTACTTTGTGTTTTAGTGGGTGGCAACTAATGTGCAAGTACAACGCAACAACAATAATAGAACATTAGCTTCAGAATAAGCAACTATATGTTCATTCCTACAGTTACTTTCTTTAAAACTCAAAGATGCCTGTCATGCCAAACAGCTGCCTTATCAAACTGAGCATGAAAGGTGATCACAGCAGGGTTCATCTGCTATTGCAAACTAAGTAAAAGTAATTGCACAAGAGGTAAAAACACCTGCTAACCATATAAAAAATGTACATGAGTTAAAGTCTCAATATAATCTCCATACAACTGGTTTAAACATGTTGAATTAGACAAAGGCCTTATTTGTCACTTTTTTATACACATGTCCAATGACATTTAAAGCAACTCCTGAGTTGCTTTAAATCAGTTCAATTCAACATGTTTAAGCCAGTTGTGTTCAGATTATATCAATAGTTTAACTTATATACATTTTTTAATATGACTCAACGTGAGACGGATATCATCTCATTTTGCTCCCAATAAAAGGAAAGAATGAAAAAAGCTAAATTCAAATGAAACTGTTCTTATAGATCCTCAGAGTGTCATCCAAAGTTTAGATTTTCTTTGCTCTGGTCAAAACTGATATCAACTTTCTTTGGTCTTGCATGTAAAGAATAAGAGTGTTTCATACAACCAATCACTCTTTGGCTCTTGTTCACATCCTGATTATATAAATAAGACAAATAACGAACAGGTTAGCACTACTTTGTTGGAAACATGGCTGAAGTTCTGAGGAAACGTAAGTATTCAGACCGAGTCTATATGAAATGCAGATGTTGCTCTGCTCACTCTGCAGAAACCGCATGTTTTTCATGACAAGAGGACCCTCTACTGCAGCTTGAAGACAGTGTGACCCTCGTTTTATTTTACAGCTACACAGTCATCTCTTATCTTTATGCAGCTAAAGTGACAGATCTGGGCTGATGTCACTGTATAAAGCTGTAACCCAGCATGTACTGGGAAGGCTGCTGGGGGGAGGGGCACTTAAAAAAACACACCACATGTTTTAAACAGAGAGCCAAGCGGGGGATAGTACATCACCTGTGTCTGGTTACAGATCTAAAAACAGCAATTATTGCTGCGATTCCACGCTGAGGTGGAGATGCATGCACCACATGCAAATCGTTTGCAAATATAAACCAGGAAATACAGACGTTGAAGTCTGGAAAAAGGCCAGAACTGCAGGAGGACATACAGTTTCCTGCTGGCAGGCTGTCTTTACTCTGCCACATTCATTGTTGGAGTTTTTTTTTTTTTTTTTTTTTTTTCTTTGTCTCCCACTCTTGTTTAACTCGAACTCTGACAGGCTGCCTGTGTCCTGTATGTTACACTCAAATATCAGAGGATCAAAGAAAGGAATAAAAAATGGATTTTCGAGTAGATGGTCCCACAGATTCTCTTAAAAAAGTTACAGCTTCATTACATAGAGCTTTTCAACCAAAATATATATCATGTACATTTATGTGAAACAGATAAACGGCCACTGAACTTTTACATCTTTAAATTCCTGCTCAATTCTGGGACTCAAGCTTTGGTCATTATTTTTAATTTAGAGGTTATCTTTGCTGTTGTTTACCTGTAATGAACAGTTTTAACGTTAATGTGTCTTACTTATATCAAGACGCATGACTGAGTTTTCATTTATCAGCCGCTTTCACTCGGAGCAGGACAAAGTGATTTACTAAAACATAAATTAACTCCCTGCTACTTACATTAGGTGAGTGATTAATGACTTCTGCGGCATTTGGATGCACTGAGCCTTAATTTCTCCTGTTACTTTCATGTGCACCCTTGTCTGAGTGTGTGTGCATTTGTGAGAGGAACTGCCCCCTTGGGTGCTGTGCCTCAATGACTCATGTTTACTATCCATTTCTACAAAGCCAGACTTTTCTTTGTGACTTCAAGAACAATTTATAGGAAACACACAAGCTTTGCCCAAAATCAAAGCAGAGTCCAAATTCAAGACTTTTCATCTGGCAGTTTTCCTCTCATCTGTGGTGCTCGGATGTTCAAAGCTTTGTTTTTAGCCATACGACTGCAATGTGCTGCATATTTAGTAGTGACAGGGGACGCCAAGGTGGAGGCATGAATCAGGAAAAACTGAGGGGTTATAATAAATCTCACAAATTCCAGGGTCATCTCAAAGCAACACAAAAGATCTAAACTTACAATTAAATACTTATTAATAATGTTTATGGATAACTTTAGCAGTTTTTCTTTTTTAATGCAAGGCTAGAAAACAGTATGGAAAGCATAGAAGTGAACCAAGTCTGTGTTCAGTTCCAGACACCCCTTCCTTCTTTAAAGAGTTTTTAGGTTTTTAGCAGCTTTATATCACAGTAGGATGACAGGAGAGGGGATCAGAGAGGGTGGGGAAGATATACAGCAGAGGGTCTCAGGCCGGGAGTCAAACCTGGCCCAGCTGCGCTGAGGACCAGTAGCCTCTGCTCAACCAGTTGAACTAAACACTGCTCCAATCCTGCAAGTTTTCATTGCATTCAAACCATAGACCGTTAGAGGGACGAACCTTCCGCTACGCCACCTGTTGGTTTCTGAGGAGCTAAAAAGGAAGCCAGCTGGGCATGTCCTTCCTTTGCCATCTTGCCGTGTCGCGTGTGTCGTCACTCCTGGAAAATACTAAAATGGGCAAAGGTAAGGCCGCTCTGAGCCGCGGGGAAAGGATTGACAGCTGACGTACTCTGGGCTAAACGCTACCCGAGCTAACTTGAAACTAACAGGAGCTAACAAAGATTAGCCCTTAGCAGCGGGGTAAAGGTAAGACATGCTTAGACTTGCTATTATCTGACTGAAAAACCACCGTTGTGCTGCTCTGCTACAAACTGAGACCTTACCGAGAGCAAAAAAGGAGCTAAATAGGAGCCACTGGTCAGCAGGCCGGGCTTCCTGTTTGCTGCATGTCAATCAAAAGGACACGCCCTTAATTATGTGTAATTTCAAGATTAAATAACATCTAAACGGATGAGTTATAAAAAAAAATGCACCCCCCTCATTGTTGACATGAAGGTAAATTTGACCGATTAAACCTAAAGTGAATTTTTGAACAAGGTTGTAAACGTGTTTATTTCTGCTGTGAAGTTGGTGTTTTTAACATGGGAGTCTATGGGGATTTGCTGTGTTTTGCAGCCAGCCTCTAGCGGATTAAGGGAGAACTACAAATAATGACTTCTTCCGCGTGGCCTCATAGTTGGTCACCGGAGGTTGCCACTTGATTCAGACACTGGAAACCTGCAGGACAGCGGCCCTCGAGGACCGACTTTGGACACCCCTGTTACATAATAACTATTTACATGCTGTTGCAAAGTTCAGAGCTTTGACGTTGTAATTTGATATTAACCTTTATACTGCAGGAAAAAAAAAAATCTTTGTGAAAATGTGAGTAATACTAATTTTAGCTCAGAGCTTCTAGTTGTGCTGTATGTGTTGTAATCCAAGCTCGTGATTTCAGTTGTCTGGCAGTCGCTCCAACACATTAGTGCATATGAATCCCATAAGTCCAGTCTGGACCGAGCCATATTTTAGTTTTTCTTTCACTTTATAAACCATGTTTACTCGGGTCTATGTGATGGGTGAAGCAAGAAAAAATATGCGAGGCTCCCTGAGCTGAAGAATAATTTCAGCTTGGGCGACAAACATTGTACAGAATTCCATCGACTTTCTGAGTCTATCTGCAACTAACGCAACAGATGATCCCAACTTATCCAGAAATTAACCTTGAAGAGACAGTGTTGCAGGTGTTGCTTCTGGATGGATCTTAACTCTCCATTATGAGGCAGAAATATATTATTATGATTGCACATATTATGATTCCACTCCTTCTTAGTTGCTGCTTGTCTCCTAAATAATTCCAGTGCTTTTCTCTGAAGCTACAGTACTTATCCAAGTCTGCAGCTGGAGCTGGTGTCTACTTCCTGGTTGTCTTTTCAGCTGACAAGCTTTAACTATTAATATCAAACCTATTTGTTTAATATTATAGCCACTCACTTTCATAACACAAAAATATTCTCATAAACAATGGGGACTGAGCTGGCCAATCACAGCATGACGTGGGTGTAGCTGTCAGATGGATGGTTTAAAGAGGAACAGAAATATTAACTTAGAAGCCAAACTCTACAGGGGGAGGTGTGGGGAAAGGTGCACTCTGCAGCTATATGCATTCATCACACCCTCTCAGAGCAGCTGGCTTGGCAGTAAAAAGCGTGACACCCTGGTCCATGATATATGTGGACCTGAGGGACACCATTCAATCCACAGCTACACTGATGCTGCGATGCTAATTCTGAGGATGCATGGTACCTCTGTATGTATTTGTGGATTTTTTTGTTTGTTTTATCTGAAGATAACAACAATAATATATAAAATAGTTGAAAGAAAAGCAACCACTGCTCTTTTGAATAAAGCAGATCACCTGCTCCTCATATAAAAGCAAATAAGTCACTGCAACACTCATGTAGCTGGCACATAGTAAATGTTTGGTAGTAGAGCAAATCTTGAGTGATGTTAAACACAGATGTGTTTTATATTTGTGAGTTATATTGTGAAATGGACTTTGTGATGATTTGAAATTGTGTTGATATCTGTTGAGTTTTATAATAACATTGAAAAGTAAAAATAATTATGTTATATCATGTAAAATAACTGGCATGTGGAATGATTAAGACGAGTACAATGAATTCTGCTATGTTGTTTATTTTCTGTTTTTTGCTTTGTTGTGATTTCTTCTTTTTATTTTGTGCCACTGATTTCTTGGATGATTTTATGGCTTGTAAAAGATGGGCACAAATAAGCCTTGGCTTGAGCATATTCCTTTGCAGAGCTTGATTAAAAAATGTGTTGATGCAAACATGTATCAAAAAAAGCTTCTGTTAGTTGAATGCACAAGAACTTAAATTGTTTGTGTAGTGTAACCAATTAATTATCAATTAATGTCTGTAACCCTGATACTGCAGGATGATCATATCTGATCAGAATGAACTGAAACTGACATATTTGTCATTTATTCATGACTTGTAATCCCGTCCTGTACGGTACTGAATGAGATTCATCTGCCTCATGTTAATCTTTTTAAACATCAAAATTGACGTCACCATCAAATCTACCGTTTAACAAGCCACAAAGTACTCATAAGGAGGAAGGAAGGGTGGTTGGCTGGTTCTGCTAAATGGTAAATGCTGCGCTTTCAACCACGGGCCTTTATTAGGTGTGAGATCGAGACCAACAGGTGTTTCCTCACAAACTCAACGACACTCATCTTAATACTTTTCTCACTTTTCGGTTGAGCTGAGTCTGAGCATCACTGCCATGGATGCCATTTTATAAACTGCAATAATAATAAAAATAATAACAAAAAGAAGAAGAAACACAACATGACGTATTTTGGTTATTTCCAGGTTTTGCACTGTAGGCTGAAACATCACTTGAAGGATTGTGGATGAAATAGACTAAAACACATTGTTTTTTATTACCAGTAGCATCATGGATGACATATTTACAGTTGTGCTTAAAAGTTTACATACCCTCCTATTTAAGAAAAAGCTAAATTCACACCAGTAATTCAAATAACACAAAAGTGAAAAAGTAATAATAAATAAACTTAATAAATTTTAATTTAAAGAAATAAAATACTGATTTTGAATTTTTGTTTGAAAATAATGTAGTAATGTCCCAGACAAATTAGAGCACCTTGCTCATGAACAGCGGGTCGAAATACCTGTCAACAGGTGATTGGACTTGACAGAAAACACTTGATTGCAGTGATTGCCTCAAAGTGATGCTCATCAAAATTTTAGCTTAGGAGCCCCATTATGCTTATTTACTTTTTACATTTTTGGTTTGCTTGTTTTTAATATTTCTGTTGAGCCAGGATACAAAATCAATATCATTGTTTTCAATATATATATATATATATATATATATATTATTTTTTGTTACTTTTGTCAATTTCAACTTATTTCACTGGCAGCTTTTTTTGTCTTTAATGGAAGGGTTTGTAAACATTCAAGCACAACTCTGCAACAGATTATATTCATAGCTGCATGCAGTTATATTGTATAATAATTACATTCTGTTATCATGGATGCGCGTCATGTGGACATCCTTGGTGAGGAGGGCAGCCTTAAGTCTATATGTCCTGTGGGGGATTTCTCAGCCAGCCACAGGATGCAGCAGAGCTGCAGTAAAACATCTGAGTGGTGTCATATTGCTTCTGAGCTGGGTCACTGTATTTACAGTGACCCAACATACACTCCTTTCATAGCTACATAAAGCAGACAGAGATATACGGGGAACAGTGTCACTGAGCAGGTACAGCAACATTCCTGGTCTGTCTTTAAGAAAAGAAACCTCAGTGATCCTCCTGTTTGTCTTTTCTTGGCTGGTGGTCAGAACGTGCTCACATCCAGATTCACCCACAGATCCCCTGCTGTCACCGTATGGGGAAGCAGCAGCATGAAAGCAGCAGGCTGTAAAACATGTGACCCCCTCAGAGCAGATGAACCTGACACACCTGGAAAACAGAAGCTAAGAGACACAGGACACAGGTTGTATTTACACAGGTGATGCTCAGAGATCTGACACACTCCCAAAGACATTCATTCAAACATGCCATCTCATCTCATGTTTGAGTTTTAGCATATTTAAAGTTAAATATCCAGATAATAGATGATGTAGCTATGAGTCCACCACTGCAGCTTAGTATTTCAGTCTGTACTTTAATGGTTACCTCTGCCAGGAGGTAGTGTTTTTGGTAGCGTTGGTTTGTTTGTCTGTCTGTCAGCAACTTTACAGAAAAAGTGCTGGATGGATTGACCTTCAATTTTCACCAGCCGTGTGCCTCAGCCCAAGGATGAACCCACTAAACTTTGGTGGGGATCTGGATCACCTTCTGGATCCAGACATTTTTTGAAGGATTCTCTATCATTGTGATATAGGCCAAGTTTTGGAATTTTATATAACTTCATACAAATGGCCCAAGTGTTTGCTAAGAAATTACAAGAAAGGATCTCAGTGATTTCTATAATGTTTCGAAAGTCGATCCAGATCCAGAGAAAATTCTGGATATATTATTCAGAACACACAAAAATAAGGGAGTCATTGCAATTTTCAATGCTGAGAAGTAACAAATGAAAATGCAGATGTGCAACTAACACCAAATTGTAGCCAAGACTGCTGAATTGGGAGTATGTCAACGGAACTGACGTATCTTTAATAGCAACAGAGCGAGATCCAGGAGAAAACCGCCATTATGAAAATATCGATTTTTGGAAATAACTATGGAAGTAATGATACAAGCATGATTCCAGATGCTATTGGTATGTTTTCATGGTCAAGGAATCCAATGATGTAAATTAAATGAATGCAGGAGTATAAGTTTTTGTCGTAAGTTACAATATGAGGGGGACATGAGCTGCTTGGCGGAGGTCCGAGTGCTTTTCTAGTTTATCATTTAATGATGATAGCTTTGGCAACCAAAGGTTGGTTGAGTTTAAGTGTAAACAAAGAGAAAGATGCACATTTCAGGAACTGCGTGCCTTCTAATAATCACATCTAACTGAAAAGTTGAGACGATTAAAGAAACTCAACAATCACAGAAGTTCTGTGGGAAATTCAGGTAGAATAATTGCAGGAAGAACTAGAAAAGCACTCAGAGAGCACAGACCTCCGTCAAGCAGTTATATACAAAAATTCAAAAATTTGGCCAATCTCACAATGATACAGAATCCTTCAGGTGATCCGGATCACCACCAAAATGTAATAGGTTCGTCCTTGGCCTCAGGCACACGGCTGGTGAAAATTTCAGGTCAGTCCATCCAGTACTTTTTCTGTAAAGTTGCTGACAGACAGACAAACAAACCAACGCTACTGAAAACATTAGCTCCTTGGCGGAGGTAATAACATAAAACAGGTTTCTATGACCACTTTCTTCCACATAGTATTGCTAAAATATGGGACATCCTGTCGCTGAGTGATGCAGAAAAACTAGTCCAACCTTTGTTTCTTCCAGGTTAGTAATAATAATAATAATAATAATAATAATAATAATAATAACAATAATAATAATAATAATAATAATAATAATAATAATAATAATAATAATAATAACAATAATAATAATAATAAACACATTTTATTTGATAGCGCTATTCAAAGCACCCCAGGTCACTTTACAGTAAAACAATAAAACACAGACAGTACAGCAAAGAAGCCAAAAACCAAACAAATACAAAAGTTAGGTAAAATAGGAATGTGAGAAAGTGATGTTATGGATCAGCCATTCTCAACCATTTTTTGACAAAGTTCCCCTTGTGAAATATATTTTCAGCCTCGCACCCCCCTATCTACCGCAAAGTTTTTCGGTTGGAAAAATAGATTATAAGAAAAAAATACTGCACTTTTCCAATTGTGTCTGGTTTATTAAGCTAGAACAACAAAACAATAGTAATTTGCCTTCTTTGGCCCTTAATCCTCTTTCCTGTGAGACAGATTTCTGCTACGCTTCAACCACGACTCCGTTGTTTGATGTTTGATGTCATTTATCTTGTAACAGGTTGAGTCAAACCATGTCAGTATGTCAGGTCTTAATGAAATAGTGTAAAAACTAAGTTTAAACTCAGTGTATGAACATACACTTACATTTATTGAAATCTTCATTAGATTAATTTTATTGAAGGATATCTATTCATTAATTGAAAACAGATTTCACGTAAAGTTTTGCGTACCCCCTATGCCTTGAGGTACCCCCAGGGGTACATGTACCCCCATTTGAGAAACAGCTATAGATTGTATGCATTTTTGAACAGATGGGTTTTGAGTCTGGATTTGACTACTGCTTTCCCTGATTACTGGACTGCCCCAAATATGCCCTGAAAAGCTTCTAGCTGACCAGAAATGCTGTTGCAAGGGTTCTGATGAGAACTAGCAGGAGAGATCATATTTCTCCAGCTCTAGCTCACTGGCTCCCTGTTATGTTTAGAGCAGAATTACGTAAAGCTCAATGACCAAGTTCTATTCCTACATCAAAGATCTTTTAGTTTCATATATTCACAACAGAGCACTTTGCTCTCTCAGACTGCCCGTTTACTTGTGGTTCCAAGAGTCTTGAATAGAAAAATGGGAGGCAAAGCCTTCGCTTTCAGGCCCTTATCATGTGGAACCAGCTCCTCGTTTGGGTTCAGGAGGCAGACACCCTCTCTACCTGTGAGATTAAGCTTTAACCGTAACGTAAAGTAACATAAGTTAAGGTTAGTTAAGTTGTGTAACGTAACTAAACGTAACTTAACTTAAAGGTAGAGTCCGGAGTTCCTCCCCGTTTCTGTTTGTAAACAGCACTGTTCAAACTGAGCGCCACCCCCCTCAGGCTAATGGCCTCACCTATGCGAAATAAAACAACATAAACTGTCCATTACATATTTTGTTCTCAATTGACAGGGTTAAACATTTCAAGGCAGTGGCATCAGACATCAGATCATTGTATTCTGATGTGGATAAAATGAGAAAAAACAACTCATTTTTCTATCATAAGTCTATTTTTTGCACTTGGCCTGGCTGAACACCACCCAAAATGTGATTTAAAAGGTGATATGAAAGTCAATATGACCAAGAGATTCTTAAAATCTACGGTCAGCTCAATCTGAGCTTGAGGCCTCTGCAACTGTTGTGATTCTCCTGGGATTTTCCTAAGCAGCCGAATGATTTAGTTTCTGTTTTTTCCTTTTTATTCCGTTTTTACATTCAATAAACACATACATAATAAATCATAAATCAAAACACCAAGTCGTTTTTATCAACAATGTGTTATATTTGAGACCTAATATGACATTTGCCTTTGCTGACCAATCATACCGTTGGAATGTGATATGCACAGAAAAAACAAACATATCCTACAAAAGGCCTCGTCAGCACATATCTATAAATCCATAACACTACTAATCAAGCTCACATTCAAAGGACATTTTTCTATTTCTGGCTGCTGGGAGGATACATTTCCTTTGAGTGCTGAACATCTCAGTTACACTGTTGTTAGAGTTGCTGGGGATTGGCTGAAAACTGTTAAATTAGCATTTGTTTGACAAACAAGTTGATGCTACATGGTTTATGAAGAGCACTTCATACTCCCTGGTCGACGCAGTGGCTTTACTCGTGCTGCAGTGATCATAGCAAGTAACTGCTGGATGTACCCGACAACACATGAATGCAAAATCATCCACAACAGTATTGATAGAAGAAAGTGCTGCCAAAGTCATCAAAATGAGGGTTGCTCTTGGGGTGATCTCAAAGGAGGATGTAGGAAGTGGGAAAATTGATGTGTCCTAGGATCAATACTAAAGAGCATCCAGATCTCAACAGTGTAACTAAACCGGCTTGTGGCTGCGGCTGCAGAGACCTCGGCCTCTGTGTTCCCTGAGCTGATGACAGCTGCAGGAGAAGGTTGATGCTGCAGCATCAGGAAGATTCAGACTGGGAAAGGTTTACAACAGGTATTTTTTTTTCTTTGCTGGGTGCAACTGCTTTACTGCCACAATGTCTTGGATCAATATCCATCAACACTGGTTTTCCTTAAGTGTAAAGGCTAAGTACCTCAATGAGCATCAAATACAATTACACTGCTGAGACGTGCATTAGCGGTTTTGGAGTGGTCTCGCCAAATTTAGTATCATCTTGATAAAAAGGAAAAAAAAAAAAAAAGGAGGCAGCAGACGGGGCCTAATGGATTAATGTGATAAAAAGTCAACAAACCTCAACATGTTTGGCAGGTTTTCAAACAAAAACCTCAAACTACACTGTATCCATGTCACAAAGAGGAGAGAAAACTATTCAACAAACAGTAAAATGCAGAATATGGAAAAAAAACTCATTTTTAAGTGAGACACTCTTATCATGCAACTCTATCACAACCCGTGATGTCATTAAAACTGAAGCTGCTTTGAGGTGCTCATCTTGTGATGAAGTGGGGAAGAACATCTGTCACTGCTGAGCTCAACATTTCAGTGAGCTGCTGCTGATCTGAGCTCAGAGTCGCCCTCTTGTGGCACATGATGAAGACGCTTCTTGAAGTTTGAGAAAGAAAAGGATGATTCAGAGAAGGAATCTCATAATAACTGTTCCTCAAGTCTGAAACACCAGCTTAGGGTGTTGACCCATTTCTGTATACGTTTTTCCGCTGTGGGACTGTTGTGGTGGGCTGTATACTTATCTTTTTATTGTAATAAATGAGCCGGTGTTTCTTATACTATTTATTTGCATGTAGAAACATTGGAAACACACTTTAGCATAATGTAGTTGAGCACAAAGCAGCCTACACCACAACCTTCTGAGTAACAGAATCATTCTGTTTTATGGCTGTTTTCTGTTTAATATAGTTCCTTTCGTGTCTTTCTGAGAAGAGTTTCTGCCTCTTTGTGGTGAACTTTGCATCTGTTCATGGTTGTTTTGTGTCTTAAACAGATTTCCCCTTCTCTTTGTGGTTGTTTATCTAACTTTGATCATCTTGTGGCACATTTTGGTCTTGCTGTATCTGTTCATTTGGCTTTCTGTATTTCTTTGAGGTCATTTTTTGACATCTTTGGGTTCCTTTAGGTCCCATTTAGATGATTCTGGGGGCTTTCTTGACATTTTCTCTCTTTGTGGTCATGCATCTATGTCTTGGATCTTATTTTAATCTCCTTTACGCCATACTTTGGTTTCACTGTTTTCTTTCTGATATCTCAGGACCAGGAATCCATGCTCCGACACCTTGGGTCCGCTTAGTAATTAGTCCATGATTATATTCCACCAAAAGATCCTTATCAAACTAATAGCTTAATACCATCATATAAAACGAACTTTATGATGTAATATCAAAATTTCCTGATAGGAAAGTCTGCAGACAGGGTGTCAGAGATCAAACTGTTATGATGAATCGTTTTATTATTTCTGTTGCACTGAACACCTCACACGAGATTAAAGAAAGCGGGCGCGCGCGAGAGGATCAGGTTGTACTGCAGAAGTATCAGGGGGGTTATAAACTGGAGGGTGGACGTGCTCCCCTCTCTTCTTGTCTCCCAGTTCCTCTGCAGTGCACTTGCAGCTGAGCAGTTCCCCGGACAGGACGGCCTCCTCCTCCTCCTCCTCCTCCTCTTCCTCTGTCTCCCAATCTCTCTTTCTGTGAGTGGTGCCTGTAATAGTGGCGGTGTTCGGAGGCTGCATCCGACTCCAGCTCAGAAGTCCCGGACAGACGCGCGATGCTGCGGACTCATTGATAAAAAAAAAATAAAATAAAAAAAATGGTGCCGCTGGAATAAAAATGAGCACTCCTGCTGAGCAGCTCTTCTCCACATAGCGCTGCCTTCTCCGCTCAAGATCTGTTTTATGTGACTCCAGCAGACGAGGCAGGATGACTACTACAATATCGCTGGTGATTTTGTGCGCGTTGGTAAGTAGCCTGCAGCCTGCTGTGCGAGTTTTCAGTATCTTCGTGCACATTTTCTTGCATTTTTACAATCCATTTCTTTTCACTGTGACGCTTCTTCATTGCACCAATAAGATGCACATCGCAGCTGAGTTGCAGGGAGCAACCTTTAACAATCCCGCAGGGACCTCTGAGTTTTTAGTGTCATTTAAGACCTAATTTGTCAAAGTTCTGGGACAGTTTGGGAACAGTTTAAGTTTCCCTGCTTAATGAAGGAACAACGCTGTTTTCCCCCCTTACACGTGCAGGTGTCTCATGTCTAAAACATGACTGATTTTTGCGCTCAGGTGATATTTTCATCTGCTCTCACGCATAGATGCGCGATTATTTCCTCTCGGCTGGTTTTCATTCAGGGAAGAAAACTTGCTGCTGGGATTTCTGCCTCATACTGGGCTGCATCCAAACACAGGAGCAGTTTGCTGACAGGGGCTTTGCTCCAAACTTTTATAACATTCATTAGTAGAAGTAGTTCTAATTTCCATTATAATTTGGACACATTTAAGGGGATTAAACCATGAACAGATTAATATGCTGCAACGTGTGGAAAATAAATAATTACTTAAATCTGCATCCAGCCAGGGCCTGGATAATTTGCCTGATTTTTTGCATAAAAGATTAGGCTATTCTGATAACATGAATAAGTTGATTAGGAATGCAGAGGGCACATCCTCCGGCTCTCTGGTATGTCCACAGCAGCTGGTCTAATTGAGCTGCTCGGCTCAGTCATCATGTGAACAGCCCTGGATGTGAGGGGACACTGTTATGACAGCTGGGGTAAAGACTGGTGACAGTCGGGTGCACTTTGGTAGAATTAAATTTAGAAATAAACTCTCAAATTGACCATGAAATTGGGGCGAGTACAAACCAAGCACATCACAGCTGTGTCGTTGTAAGTCTGACGCGTGTTCCTGCTGCAGCTGAGGAAATTTTCCATGGAACCTGCTTCTAATCTGTGTTTTAACTCAGCGATATTCCAGGGAGATGACACAGGAAAAAGGAGTTGGCAGTCAGAGACATGGACATCTTCAGGTTTGAGCTGCATCCTGACATAAATTTAACTTTGACTCTGAGAACATACTCAGAGTAAAGACGGATGCTTGTGCAGAAATATTGAGATAACAGGTTGCAGAGTCACAGGAAACGGTGAGAAAGAGAAATGCACCTTGAAAGCTGTAGAGAGGAGTGACAGAGAGGGGGAAGCGTTGAGCAAGAGAAGAAGAAAGACTGTACATCTGTTTCTGAATGAAAGCAGGGACAGCAGAGAGGGGAGAGGTGAGGAGGGACGAACCAGAAAGAGAAAGACAGAAAAGCCTGAAATGATGTCTCAGCAAATGTCAATTAAGTGGAGATGAAGCTTTGCTAGTTATATAATAAAAACCACAGAAAATTTAAAAGGTTCAGTATAATGATTTTCTTTGTTTTAAAACGTCTGGATATGAATTTTTTTCACTCAACATTGTTGTGTACACACCAGCAGAGGAAGCCTCAGTTCCTCTGCCAGTAGGCTGCGTGGCATTTATATCAGAGGACTGAAAACACAAGAGAAGAGGCAGAGGGGAGATGATAACTGACACGAGAAAAAGAGTAAATAATGCATGCTCTATGAGTCAAATCATATATTAAACATTTAGCTTTCTGTCTGATAAATACATGCATGTGTGCAGTGCAGCCATTGCTTGCTTTAAAGTGATGTAGAAAGATGCAGCTTTAATAAATAGCTGACTCTTGTGATCTTAGGATGTGGATTCTATATGATTTATTTAAAAACAAAAAAAACATGTGCTTTTAGGTCTTTTGAGGACCAGTTTGAGTCATTGACTGCAGAAATCTTTGGCAGGTTTATATTTCTATACAGGAAGGTATAAGGATTAAAATTCAGACTAAATGATGGATCTAAAAAAGTGATGGTGAATGAAAAAACATCTTCAATAAAAAGTCTTCAGAAGTATAGAAATCCAAGCATAACTGTGTGTCAGAGGCACAGAGCAGCATTTCCAGCAGCTTTCACCCTCAGACAGTAATGAGGATGGGCATGTGTATAATGTTGTGCACACATGATTTTATGGTTTCTGCCTCGACTGGAGCATGTCATAAGTTTACTATTGGAGCTGATGTGCCTTCAGGGGAGTCATTAAAGCAGTTTAGGTGACAGTTTTGCTCAAAGTGTGTCTAATACAGGCCAACAAGGCATCATGATTTATGATGAATCCCGATAACGGCAACAGGTTGGACACCTTGAAGTAATTTTAATCAGTTTCAGCGTTTCTGTGACGTTTACATGTATTTAAATGTGTGTATGAGCTGCTGTGATTATCTGAACCATTCTCATGGGTGTGCCAGGTGACATTGATGTTGGCATCAAAGACGGAGCGGGCCGTGCTTGTCCAGTGTGACTCCGGCAAGTACACCAACAGTGGGGAATGCTGTATGGAGTGTCCACCTGGAGAGGGAGTGGTGACAGAATGTGGAGCCTCTCAGACCGTCTGCGCTCAGTGTTTGGACAGTGAGTAATGAGCTTTTTATTGTTTGCAACCTTTTTATATAATTATTTGTATAATACTATTTATATAAGGATGTGCACTGGATTTAAAATAAAAATGTAATTGGGATTAATAAAGTATATCTTAAGACCTAGAATTTAAGCTAACAAAAAAATCTCATAACACTTGGGTAACATTAACAAGTGCCTTTAGGATCATCCATCCATCCATGTTCTTTTTTCACTGGTTATTAATTAGGAAGCAGTGTAGTTGTGGAAAATTCATTTTACCTCAATTGGGTGTTAATTTCAACGCTATCCTGCAGGTTGTTTTCTTGTTTCCCTGCTTCAACACACCTGATTCAAATCAAATAGATGCAACAACTGGGCCACTGGGAAGAAGTTGACAAGATGTTGTTGCATCTATTTGATTTGAATCAGGTGTGTTGGAGCAGGGAAGCGACAAAAACCTGCAGGATAGCGGCCATTTAGGACTGTTTGTCATCCATGATCTAAATGATGTTGCATTTGGAAACATGTAATTTACATTGCCACCAGCAAAACAAAGCAAAGTTGCATATCATCCAGTAACAAACAGTCCCAATCTGGGCCATAGTTCCATTTTGATTTCGGCCACACTCAGCATGCCTTTTCGATGTGTGGGGCTTCCCAAAGCAGCTGGATGTGTTGCAATATCAACATGCGAGAAATCAGCAAAGTAGTCAACAGTAACTTCTTTCTGAATAGTGTATTCTTACGCCTCACTGTGATTTTCTTTTTTGGGTCAAGGGGCTCTCGACCAGTATCTGTCAGTATGATGTGAAAGTTATGCATCCACTTTATTAGGCTAATTTTGTTTCCCGTCTTAACTGCGGTAAGATTTTAAAGCTCACCTGTCATCAACCTCGTTTTTCAATGTGCAGCATGCCCAACAAATCTTAGTAAAATTCCTACAAGATCTGAAACAAATACTGAGAGATCACGGCAAGTTATTACTGTATATGCCAGTTACAGTGAAAGATGCATCACCATGGTCACCAGGTGAGATGAGTGTCCTCCTTCGTTTCATATTACAAATGGGTTGATTTCAACCCATCAAGATGATTTTCTACACTCCGGTTTCAGTGCAAGAAACCAGTGAAAATGACAAATGTGAGACAAAAATTGAATGTAAAAGTGTAAAGAAGTGGGACATTTTGAGCTCAAATCATAGGACTTAAACTTTGGGCTTGTGGTTGGAAGTCCAGCAAATTCTTCATTCACCATCCACCTAAGGCTTCATCAGCAATTTTTGCAGATAGATCACGAACCAACCTGTATGCTGAAAAATGATGCTGCGAGACTCGGCTTCACACTCCTGACCAAGCATGGCTCGATGATGAGCTGGAAGTGAGAATTTGTTGGCAAACAACACCTACAACCCCCCCCATCAACAGTTTTTATATGTGGTTACAACAAGTAAACATGTTATTTTCTTTTAAAACTTTATCATAGTTATCTAGGCAGTCATTCTTAAACAACTGAAAAGTTCTCTTTCCACTAGAAATCAAAAGCTTGAATTTTCAGACATTTACATTGTTTGTGTGAAACGTAAACTCTGGCAACAATTTAAATCAAATATATATGAAAATCTATACACAGCTGCAAAAACAAAAACTTACATGTCATCGGCAGCATTACACATGATAGTTCAAAGTTTATACTTTTACATCATCTCTTTTTTCACTTGTTGAGCTCAGGCTCTGAATTCTAAACAAAGAGGCTGTTAAAGCCAAAACAAACTCTTATACTACAATTTAGTCATTTGTATAAAGTGTCTGATTTGCCTTTATTGAATGTCCTCAGAAATAAGTCAGGAATTCATATGTTTGATGCTTGTAAGTGGGTCCAAATGTGTTCGCTCACAGCTCGGTTCAGGCTGTAAACCATTAGCACTGACTCTACAGAGCAGAGCTGGGAGAGGTGCCAACATCAAGGCAACTCAGCGAAGACACGAGGAGTCAGAGCTGCAAAAAAAACTTTTCTTTTTAATTCAGAAATCTCTGCATCACATCCCAGCAGATGTTGGTCCGTAGCTTCGTCAGCGTGAGAAGTAAACTTCAGATTGCTCGTCGCGAGCACCCCTGCGAAGCTCAGGGAAAACTGCAGAGTTGCTGAGCATTGATTGGTGGCATTAATCCATTATGGAAACACGTAAACACAGAAACACATCCCATCTGTAAACAAGGTCAGCTGAGTTTAATTCTTTCAACAACAAATCTTCTCTTTTGGAAAACACAACTTAAGAATGTTGTTGGGTGACATTGAGATCAAATTCTGCAGGAATGCCTGCAGCCTTTCAGATGCTTTCGTGTTCAAAGATAATCACTCATGGAGTAGTTTGCACAACAGATGTGATGTTATGTTTCAAGTTTTTATTTATTGCATCAAGTGTGTCAAAAGCTTCAGCAGTGAGTTCATGAGAAAGAGCCATTTACTCCACATTACTGCTGAGTAAAATGTCAAAAATGAACCACATATTTTAAAGTCAATATTAGAAAAATGTAGAATAAAAATGCTCCAACTGGGCAAAAAAAAGGAAAATTCTCCCACTTTACTATTGAACAAAACATTTGTTGGAAACTGGTTAAATGGTGCATGAAGTCAGCAGAGAAACCGACTCGCTGCTGCTTCACCAGCGTCTGGACTTTATCTTTACTTTGACGTCATGAGGAGTTTGCCTTGCCTTTCAAATCTCTGCAGAAAACACTGACAGACGACGCAAAGATACAAAACTGCAGCTTCCTTTTCCTGTGATGTGGGCTAGCCCTCAGGACTGTACTGATTTAATTTCTCTATCTTAAATTCCTCACTACTCTTTGCCAGCAAATCGCTGTCGTGTCTCCCTTCTTCTACTGATCTCACTTTTCTGAGCCAGCATCCCCCCCCTCCTCCCTGTTGCTATGACTCATCGTCTGTATTAGCAGATAAGACGGTATTAGAGAGCCAGGCAGCAAAGGGCATGATCTGCTCATTTATCATACATACTGTTACATCAATGCATCCTCACTTGTTTGATCCAGCTAATTAAACCATATTGAAAAGTCTATTGTGGCTCCAACAGTGAACAATTATCCCAATCTGCAGCATAGCAACAGTATTCACTGCTGATAAACACTCAGCAATTAAGTTGAAACACCCTAGAGGCTGCACTCAATTTCCGGTGATGGGGATTTTTATATATTTGAATATTGTTTTTGTTACATCAGATAGAATCTTAATGTACCTGAGGCCTAGAGGCTGAGTTGGATTTATATTGGGGTTAGAGGCTAAGACACTGACCTTACCAGAAACAACTAATGCCATAAATACATTTCCTTAAGTGCAGAAATGAATAATTGAAGACTCAAATTCAACAAATCCATTTCCTGTTTCACGGTAAATATGGGAAAACCTGTATTTACCTTGACCCCCCTCCTTAATTTCCCACTTTTCCCACTTCCTGTCGGTTAACCCCCTCCCCAACCATCATGGTCTTCCGATCCCAACACGGGATGAGTGCCAGCATCAGCAGCCCTGAAATATTCATCAGTATCCTCCACTTTTCTCTGCTGTCAAGGGAGTCAAGACCCGACCTGCTTCACTTAGCGAACCCTTCAGAGAAGCTCGCCATGAAAACTGGCTGAAGTTCTTAGAGAAAAAGGCTTCAGGACACAGAGAAGAATTTCAGACATCCCCTGCTGGCAGACGCGACTGTAGCTCACGCAGGATTTAAGGAGGAAGGAAAGTAGAATCACAGGCACGTCTGGCTGAAGCCTTGAGCTGAGCACCCAGAATCGCTCCCAACTTTAGATGAAAACATGAGAAACAGAAGATTTTCCATCAGCAGATCTCTAGCTGACAGAGGAAGCTTCTTCCTTACACTCTGACATGGTAAAATAAATGATTAGATCAGGATGCAAGGGTAAATGTTTGCCTCGGTATAATGACTTCGGGAATATCCTTAAACACCTGTTTCAAATTTTGAGAAGCAAAGCTGACCAATGAAGCTGGGCGATAATTACACACAGACTGGTTTCGAGTTAAAAAAAAGACGAAGTGGTCACACAGCTTTCCAAATGTTGATCATTTATTCCCTGTCTGCAAAGGGTCAGTGGTTCTGTTGAGGAAAAAAAATGATAAATGTCCAGCAGGGCTAAAAGCTTACACCCAAAGTGCTGATTGTGAAGATCACTGAGCAGTTTCAAGGCCATGCACAGTTACATTATTGATGACACTAATGGGACTGAGACACATCGGTGTTCAAAGGGGGGCTGAAGTGGCACGTTTTAAGTGGAGCACACCCCCATGGTCACATCTCCTTTTACCAACAACCGTCTTCACAGCCAAACATGAAAACTAAACGCTGAGCTGATCCGAACATCGCTCAGCTGGGGACAAATGGGACCAAATTCATATTTTATTAAAGACGGCAGTCCCCTCCTAATTCTTGATGGCCTTCAAGTTACTTCTTTTGGCCTCAGATGAAAGCGCTAACGCATAAATGGGACGCACACACACGTGCACCTCTCCTGTGCCTGTTTTGAACTGGCTGCATATGGTCACGTTTATGAAAGTTTACACGCAAGGACTGCAGAGGGGCTCATGCATACACAGTTAAAATGAGCTAAGAGGCCTGCACGCTTTGGGATAATTGAAATGAATGAGAAAGGGAGCTTTACCGGCTTTCCCTGAGTGCAAAGAAAACAAAGACTTTCAGGCTCACTAATTCAAATAATCATTTACTTTGTCTGAGTCTGAATCGTTTGGTCAGTGTCACTCCTCTCCTTCATCTCTGCCTGCACACAGTAATAAGAGCTAAAGGTGATGAAGGATGAAGAGAAATTCACTGGATGCGGAGCTGTATTTGAGAAAGAAGTTGAACCCCCCTTCCTGATCCTCCTCCTTTCAGTCTTTCATCAGCACTTCCTCAACACTTTGATTGCTAAATTATGTTTCTTTTTTAGATTGGGTTTGGACTTTCTAGACCACCCTCAAAGACTGTTTCCGATTATGTTGCGTCGAACAGTCCTGAGATTCATTCGAGCAAATCTTCCAGCCTCCTCCCCACCTGTCTCCATATCATTACCTCCATCTGCTCCGCTCAGTCTGCCTGTATAATGTGACAGGCCTACCTGTACTGCTGTTTACAAGGTGTTTAAAGCTTCACTCGCTGCCAGTGTTTACTTGCCGGAGCCATTTACAATGCACAAGCAAGTGCCGGGACATGGCTGCAGGGTTTTTCACTCTGTGCAACACGTCAGCCGCCGAGCAGCTCGTATGAAAGGAGCATAGTGAAACATATGGAGAGGCAGATAAGTGTTGCGCAAAGGGGCCACACAGCCACAGTCATGTGGCTTTATTTATCTAGTTTCACCAAGTCTAAATGATTTATAAAATTACAGTCAAACAAAGTATGTTTAAACAATAAGAAGATTTTAACTATTGTAAGATTATTATGCGGCTCATGTTGTGACATAAAAAGCCGAAAATGCCGTTTCTGGTGTTAGTTAAACAGCAAGGAAAAAAAACTGCCTAAACATGCATTCTTGGCTCATTATATCATGTTGTGAAACTTTCACACTGATCTTCCAGCTGTATTTCTGCAGAGCTGGAAACTTTTCTGCGAGCATTAGGGATCAAAACGTCACGCTTCGCACTGTTTCTGTCTGAACTCTGCTGCTCTTGCAAGGTGACCGCTCTCATGTTAAGCACGTCACAAAAAGTAAAATGGGATTTGGAGAACAGAGAACTGCCTCTGTAATGAATCTGAGCTGTGAGTCCCCCCCCCCATCCTGTCAGCCTCTCTACTCTGCTCGCATCTCATTCAACCACTAAAACACACTCATATGACACAAACACTCTCCCTCTGGCTTGTATGCATAATTCAGCAGGCATCCAATTATATCTGAAAATAATTCTATATGAACATGCAATATTAATAGAATACGTTTTGCCCCGAGGAGCTCTCAGTGTAAGAAAAAGCTAATTTGAGGTCATCACTTCCTCAGTGATGAACTCTCCTAAATCCTCCTGACACCAAATGTTCCTGGAGAGCAAATCTGAAGTGTCTGCAGTAATTGAAAAGCAGCAAGCAATTAGTCACTACGGCTTTTACCTCCTTCTGTTCAATACGGTCCTCCACATCTCAGCTGTGGTCTTTATTACTCACTGCCCTATAAAGCAAAATCAATATAATGTGATGTAGGTGTGCTTTAGGGTGAACTTCTTTTAGAAATGTGCAGATTTTTAAAGGGACTAGAGGCAGGAATTAAAAAACAAACAAACATGCATGTCCATTTTTTTAATACTAATGGGTGATGAAGCCCTAAATACCAAAAAGAACGTTTCCACCCACGTCTCTCTCCGTTGCCTTGAAGGCTGTGTGCTGCAAAATGCGCCGTAATTCGGTGTCCGAATTTCCCGCGCTGCCCTGAGGACGTGACGACAAATGACACTACATCCGCAGTTTTGATACAGTAGTAAATTCAAACACTGTAAGCGATAGTTATGGATTCTTCTGCCGCCAGCAAACAACCCAGATCAACTGAAAGACACTAAAAAGTGGAACTACAAAGAAAAAGCTTAGTAAACAACATTATAGCTTCAGTCTGTACACGCTCCCGTGACGGCTTGGCTCGTGGCTGCAGTTACCCGAAGCGCCAGTCGCGAGTTTCGTCTCTTAATCTTGCCTTTAGTCCCTTTGAGGCACGAGTATTTTACTTTTCAGCAGAGACAGTGGAGTAATGCTTGTTTACTTCAGGATGTCCCTGCAGATGTCTGAGAGAAGCCAGAGCTCACAGTTTTTAGGCCGATGTGCTGGAGGGTTAATGGAGCCGGCCACTCTGGCTCTGACTGAAACATCTTAATCAAGTCACTGAGATGATTTGATTGTAATTTTGTAGGATGACTGCTACAGAGTTTGATGATCCCTCTACGGTATTAGTACACCCATTGGGACATTTACTATTAAAAACAATAAATAAACACATTGCTTTAGTATTCAAATGTATAACTGACACGTGTTTTCTGATCAAAGTTCCAAAAAAGTTATAATGTGTTATAATGTAAATAGTAATAAACAAAATGCAGTTTGGTATTTTTGTGCTGAAATGAGCACGACCTTGACTGGAAACCATCTGGATGGGCATCTCTGCTTATATGAACCTGTAAAATTAATAAAGCCTTTCAAGATGTACAGGCTGCCGATTTCATGGTGCAAATGTTCCTCCATCAGAGATGCAGGATTTTGCAGGATTTTGAACTGACTGCTGTCAGTCAGATTATCTCTTTCCTCTTCAGACTGGAGGACACAGCAAACTGATTTCTAAAAGAATTTAAAATTTTGATTAATTTCCCCACAAAACAGTTTTCCACATAGCCTCAGTGCATTTTAAACCATCTTTGCCCCAAAGAATCACATATACATATTCTTTGCATGTCTCAACCTGCAGTTGTGGAACGATGTTGACATGATATCTGGAAGTGTTCCTGAGCCCATACTCACATTTCTATGACAGAGTTTAGGGGCAGTGGCAGGGCCGCCTTAACCTACTGGTAGGCCCCTGGGCTGAGAAGTTTTGTAGGCCCTGTCCCGTCCTCCAAATTTACTCCATTTTTCTCTTTTTTTTTAAAAAAAAAAGTGTCATTATAGAAAATGCTATCTAGGGCTGTTCCGTGTGTTTTGTTTTTAGTTTGACATGATATTAAATTTTCAGATAATGTGAGCAGAATGAAAAATGATAGTAATAATGATAATAATAATGATAATAATAATACAAAATCTGAAATAAATAATAATAAAATAAATAAATAATAGCAGCAACAAATCAAACTAGACTTTAAGAAAGAATCAAACTAGCTGATTAGTTCATGCTGCTCAAATAACCTGTGGTTCACTCATGAAAGCTATCAAGTCCACATTCAGCCAAATATTTCACATCTGCAACCCCCCCTCTGTAGAACCTGTGTCCAGTATTCACATCGGTCATTTAACTGTTTCTCTGGTTTGGAGTCTGCTGTTCCACAGTCGGCTGCTGGATTAATATAAGCAGTCATGGCTTTTCTGGGGACATCACTGTCATTCATTCATTTTCTGCACAGCAGCAGGGTTGCAGGGGGGCTGGAGTTTATCGATTATCAGGTGAGAGGCAGGTACACCTGGACATGTCACCAGTCTGTCGCTATGGACGTCACTGCCTTCTGCTAAATGATAAACATGATCACCCTTGATGGAGAGTAACGTAGCCGTTCTCTGTTTACTCACTCCCCGTTACTTTGCGCCTGCCACGTGCGCTCTGACGCAGATTTATCAGCACTTTTATTTTGACAAGGTGTCGGCCCAATTTTTATCCTGTAAGTGTGGACTTTGGGCCGGTCAAAGTTTTCCCCAGAGGCCCAGGTCACTGAATGTGCCATCTCGTCCCCCCTCCTCTCTCTCTGATGCGCGTGTGCCCGTCTCAGCTCCCCCCTCTGTATTCCTCTCCTGTGTCCGTTACCTCTGGCATCAGCGTGGGCGTCGCTGCCTCCTCAGTGGGTTAGATGAGCGGTTTCCTCACTGTCATTTGTGTGAGGCTGAAAGAATCCAAAGAGCTTCGGGATGCTCTTTAGTCATTTTCTTGTGAAAACACCTCTAAAACCATCATTTTTAGCCGACACAGCCGAAGCCTGTCCATAAAGTTAAGTGATGGAGCATCATGAGATTGTCACGTGGCGGCGGGGCGGGGCTTGGTATGAACGGGTTTATTTGGATCAATTAGCAGTTTCTAATTTGCATATAATGTGATTGACAGGAAAACTGACAAATTGCATAATAACTTGACTTTTTATGCAATTTTTTTCCCCAAAATGATAGGCCCCTGAACTCCATTGGCCCCTGGGCTTCAGCCCAGGTAAGCCCGTGCATTAAGGCGGCCTTGGGCAGTGGAGGCAAAAATATTCTGTCTTCAAATCTTAAGAAGGACAGGTTAAGTTTAACAGACCAAAGTGAATGTGTTGTGGTTTGTATGCAAATGAGATCTGGGTGTGTGTCCATGGTGAGTATTTTGAACTGGATCCAGTAAGGCACAGGAAGCCAGTGAAGGGGTGACATGACAGTATCTGTTCGTCTTCGTGAGCAGCCTGGCAGTGGTTTTCTGGATAGAGTGTAAATGGTGAGGGACAGTTTTGTTAAGTGATGAGAATGAGGCGTTGGAATAGCCGATATGGGATGAGATGAAGGCATGCATAAGCATTTCCATCAGCGTGGGACACCATGGCCATCAGTTTGCTGATGTTACGGAGATTAAGAAGCAGGATTGTCCCAGGGATTTTTATGAGGGGTAAATAACAATGATTTGTCAAATTGCAGGTTTGAACAAACCACAGATGACAAGAGCCCAAGATTCTACTTTATCTCATCTACCGCTATGATCAGGACTTCGGTTTTATCAGGATTTAGCTGAAGGAAGTTGTCAGTCATCCAGCGTTTTATCGCATCAAACAGTTGAGGAGTGTTAGTGAGTTCAGATAGCTTGTTTTTCTAAAAAGGTGAAATGGAGTTCTATATTGTCTGTGTATAGATGACACACAATATTATTACATGACCCAGTGGCAGCATATACTGCCACTGGGTCATTATTGTCTGAAGTTTATTTTTAAATAAGTTTATTATTTAATTGCTCCACAATTTGTAGATTTTTTTTTTGGCACATAACCTCCATCTTCCCTTCTGAAAGACTGCCACTTTGAGATGCTCCTTTTCCTGATCTGTTGGTGATAATCCAAATTATTAGCATCTTGTACTTTTGCCGTTTTGTGTTCAGCCCGCTTACTTTTCCAGTCTTTTGTTGCTGCTGCCCCAGTTTTGTTTTAAATTTGTCACTGAATTAGATTATTAACCATTTTTTTCATCAAACTGTAAAATGTTTCACTCCCAACATTTGATGTGTCTTCTTTGTGCAGTTCTGATTACAACATTGCTTCATTGGATTTTGTTTCTATGCAAATGTATGCATTATGCACAAGGGACATGGCTGAAAGATGACAATTAATATTGAATTCCTGTGATCTTTGGGTTTACAAACAGGCATCATTCCATCACAGAAATCAGTGTATGGGCGCAGAAACACTTCCAGAAATCACTATCTGTGGCTGAGAACTGTCATCCTCATGGTCTCTCCAGGCTACAAAACCTAATCTAAACTGACTAATGAGAAAAGACAACTTGTAATTAATATTAACTTATGACAAGAACATTTTAATATTGTCTTCTTAACATGTGTGTCAATTAATGAGTTTATATCATAAAAAAGGGCAAATATTTTGGACATATTTTTGTAATTTGATTACAATTTCAATGTCAATTTCTATTGAAAAGATTGTAGACATTAATAAAGAGTCACGTCTCTAAAAAAGTGAAAAAGTACAGGCTGCACTTACCGATTAGCTGTAAAATAGTTAACTGTGACAAAAAACCAAAAAAACAACTGAAGTCCTGTATTAAGGATATATTTGACATGATGAAGCAGATGAACGAAGGGAGGGAGGTCTGGACTCAAACGCTGCTCATCAGTGCAGGAGGTGTCCACTCTGTGGGGGGAGAATAGCTCTCTGTGCTGTGGACTTTTTCATTTTGCTGTCACATGCTAAAGAAAAGCAAATCCCTTAAAATCGAATAACACGACCTGTTTAGGGATGAATGAGAACTTTTAGAGCTTCAGCATGAACATGGATGATGCCTACACTCCTCTTGCTGTAAATGACAGAGATAATAAGAGTTTACTCAGCGCTGAACAAACACATTGGGATCGATATCATAATGAGCAGGAGGCTTCTGACTTGCTCCCCAACAAGAGCACCTTTCTCATCCTGGAGCACAAATCACTAAGAGCCCTGTGGATCAATGTGTCCTTCCTTCTAATGAATGTGCAGTAAACATGATTAATGTCATTAGACTCACTGTTTATCTCCTTGTTTACCTTCTCATATTTAATTTTCTCTCTCCATCTGCCCTTACTCTTTTCACTATCTCACATTTCCTGTCTGTCTTGTCTCCTTCAACCTGTCCTCTGATCTGCAGGTGAGACCTTCTCTGAGAACTACAGCCACACAGAGCAGTGCAGGCCGTGCACGCAGTGCACCGGCTTGATGCGGATGGAGACGCCCTGCACCGACTCCAACGATGCCAGATGCATCTGCAACTACAACTACTTCTTCAACCAAGTGTCTGGGCGCTGCGAGATGTGCACGGTGTGCCCGATGGGATGGGGCGTGTTCTCTCACTGTGAACATGATCACGACACGGTGTGTGAGGAGTGTGAGGACGAGACCTACTCTGACCAGGAAAGCGCCCTTGAACCCTGTCTGCCCTGCACCATCTGCGAGGAACCTGAGATACAGATTGCCGAGTGCACGCCCACCAGCGACTCTATATGCCACAGTAAGTCCGCCACACAGTTAAGCTTCAACCTGGAGCTGCCGCACAGTTTCTATCAGGACATTTACTGCAGAAGTACGTTTTAGATCCTCCATCTAGTTTAGGCAGATGTGAACTAAAATGACACTGATACAGTTCAGACAAAAAATAAACTGGGGTCTGAGTTGGAATAAACCAAGTCTTAAGTTCACAGCACGGCTAATCTGACCAATTAGCAGTGTGAACATTCTCGTGGCTTTAATGATGCATTTTTGGTTTGCTTTTTAATCGTCGTATACTGTATGAAAACAAACCCAAATTAGAAGAATGCAGCAAGTTTATAATGTGGCCTTGTGTGTGCCTGAGCTGAGCCAGAGAAGATAATAAACTGTCGGGTGTTACTGTTTGGTCTACATTAGAGCTAAAAGACCTGAACCAAGCTGGTAAACACACCCGTTTGTTTGTACCACGCCACATCTGAGGCTTGACCAGAGAACACAACAAGATCAGGAACACAAACTGCCTGTGAGTTATTTCAAATTGTTGTTGGAAGCATCGTATATGTCTCAGTCGGACTTCAACGAGCCACCAGGGGCGACCTCCACATGTGTGTGGAAACAGGCGCCGTTAAAGGTCGACCTTGGCCAGACTTTCAAACAGCTGGAAGTTGAAAGTTTTAGCATTAAAAGGTCAAAGTCCTCCTGCAGAGTCACCAGAGAAACGATCAATAATCTGCTGGAGTCCGGCTCCTTGCGCCAGTGTGTGAAGGCAACTTGTACTGTAGGAAGCTGTAAATTCTCTCGGGTCAGGCGAGGCATGAAATTGACCTCATCTTTGCCTTTGGGTGGTATTGCACTTGATTCCTTGGATAAAATCTTCAGAATCATCAGAAAAAGACTGCAGTAATAGTTATGTCCTGAAATGTTCTGCCCCCTGCCTTAAGACACTTCACTGCTGGAATCATTAAATCTGACCAAGCTCTTGATAGATGGAACAATAGTCACTGCAGGGCTTTTTTATTCAACATATTCACTTTTAAATTAACATTTCATGATGCTTTTTGTATACATGTCCATCCTTGGACATAAGCTGAAAAATGATCTGCTATTTGGATCTGCTGTGTTCATAAAGCTAAAACTTATTTTTCATGGTTGTGCAGGAGCCATGGATGGTTTACATTCCACTTTCAGTGAACTGTAATGGCACTGAAAGGAAGTGGAAAGACGATGTGTGGAAAGATAAGATTTGGAAAGGCAGATGGGTGGGGGAAGGGTGAAAAGTCTGATGTTTCATTAATAAACGAGACAACAGAAAAGTTGGCTTCCTCTTGACTTTTGACTCCATTTTCTATTGTGTGCCAACAGATTACATACAGCAAGTCCCCCCTTACACCCCAACAAGATATTCATAAAATATCTGAAGTTTGGCCACAATATGGCCTATTGCTGCCCATTTCACGCCCACCCAGGCAGATCAACTTTGACCCGCCTTGTCCTGTGCGGTGGCACCACAGCAGCGGTAATGATGGTGGAGATGGGAAAGATGGCATCATGAGCGACCTTATGAAAGAAGAGCCCTGTTAAATAGCACCAGCAGGCCTGTGGGTAACGGCTGCAGTCACATGTGGTGTGATGATGTTTCCAGGCTTCCAGGGTGGTCTTTGATGACCGTGCATACAGATATGTTTTCTACAGCAATCAAGAAGAAGCCATACTGGGCTTCTCGGCCATTTTTAATCCCATCTTGCTGTTGTTTAGAATTTTATGCCTGGTTTAGTGAAGCTGCGACTTGGGTATTTTCAAATCCCCAAATCCCCAGTTCATATCCAGCTGTCAGCAAGTGTCAATTACACGATACAATGACAGAGACAGAGAGAGAGGAAGAAATAGAGATGGAAACAGGCGGAGAGCTGCAGCATATTTGCTGTGCTGGTATTCTATGCTGAGGGGTCGATATGAGTCCTGGGATTTCTTCTGCTCATGCTCAGGTTTCGCTGAGTGACCTCTATGAGCACCCACACATGACTGCAGAACACACACACACACACACGCACGATTCAGACACAGCATCCAGAATCAATACAGATGATAGCAGGCAAACATGGCAGACACACTCCTCCTCCTGCCAAGCTCAGTCCAACTTCTACATCTCTCATTAAAATCTGGACGCCACACATGTAGAAACTTCTGAAAACACCTCCTGCATCTTCCCATGAAGGTCTCTGTCCGTTTTGGCCTCGCCACAGTTTATCCTAAAGGCGCAGCTCAGTCTCCAGTTGAGCAGGTCTGCGTGAAAAGTTGAACATGTGTGTGTTTTGTCCTCGAGAGAAAAAAAGAGATAAGATTAAAAACACAGATAGAGACGGACTTCTTCTCTCTTTATTATCCCAATCTCAGCGAGCTGAGCTCATCATGTTCGCTCCCTTTCCTTCCATCTCTTCGCACCGTGGCCCTCGAGTGGCCGGGCGAGCAGAGTGGTGGAAGGTGGCCAGTGTGCATTCAGCGTCTCCACCGCTGCAGGATAATTACTCCCGCTAATCAGAGCACTTTACAGCAGCTCCTCTGTTCATCTGCACCCCCTCCCGTCTCTCTCCTAACACTCTGCTTCTCTGTCTGCCCTCCCCTCCGCTCTTCCTATTAACCCTCCCCAACAGAAGACAGAGCGCTCACTTGAATAATTTGCCGTAAGTGTGTGTGTGTGTGTGTGTGATGGATGTGTGCACGCCCGGCAGTTGCGGTAGAGGCTGAGCTGAGACAGAGGGAGAGTGTTTGGCGGCTGATAAAGAGGTCATTGTACATGTGCCGCGCCTGATAGTTGCTCATCTCCTCTCTGGACTGGTAACGGCCAAGGCATCAACCTCTGCACAAGACCCCGGGGTTAAATTCACCATAAAGACCTCAGTGGCTCATAAAAATTAAATCTTTCTTTTCCTCCCCTCGTGTCCACACCCCACTAATAAACACATCTCCCTGCCCACGCAGCCCCACGCTCATAAAACCCTGGGCTAGTTTTATTTCATTTCATGAGAGTTTTAAACTTACTGGAGCCAAAATGGAATTGTTAAAGGTCCTAAACCAGGTTTAAGCTCCCATTGTGTTCCAGCATGCAGCTCCTGCAGCCTCAGGTTTATGCTTTGGTCTTCGGCCAGCTGTGTTTCAGTCCCCTAACCACAATATGAAGAGCAGGGAGCTATAAAGACATGGCATCCTGAGCTCTAACTTTCAGCGTTGAGTCAGTGGCATCTGAAGCATGCTCTCATGAGAGTTGTAATCTTGGCTCAGACTGAGAATGACAATTTACAACCAGCCCTGAAGTCTGTGTAGAAGCAGCATTCATCGAGCATTTGCAGCAGAGCAGGATGACTGATAACCCTGAGTGATAACACAAAGACTGCCTGCAACCTTTCTGATAAACTGCGAGGCTAGACAACCTGCACACTTTCGCTCTTTCACACCTTCCATTCACAATTTATTCTACTTGCAAGCTCGTGTTGCATAGCTAATACCATTAGCCAGGCCTGCATTAGGCGGATGATGCATGGCAGAGCTGAGGAAACCTGACTACATCTGAGGAAAGGTCAAGAAATGCATGTAATACAAACACCCATGTTCCACTTCTCTGAACACTCCCTCCTTCTAGACAGATCCAAATCGATAGTCTCCCTCTAAATAGTTCTCAGCATTCTGCGTGTTTCTAAGTATGGCATGCACATTTGCCAAATATTTCTGGACTGGGGGAGATATTTTCTGCTATTTCAATAAATCAACCCCCCCATGAGAGGTAGGACTGCCCCGTCATCACCCTGCTGACCGACAGACAAACATGGACTCTTAACAACAAATAGTGACGGCTCAAATCCGTCCACATAAGTTGCCCATCAAGATCCCATTGGAGCGTTTAAGGAAATAACTGCGTGTAAATTATGCAACAAATCAATGTGGAGAAACTTGACTATCTGCCATGTCAGAGAAAAGAGAAGAAGTGCACCGTTAGGCTGTGATGGTCCACTAAATGTCTTTGTTCTTAAATCCACATCAGTCATCATCACAACCATAAGTTAATGCATTTTTCTCCCATAATTAGTTTTTTCATGGAGACTTTCGACTGAGTCTCCAGAGAATGATGATAGAGCCTTAATACTGAGCATGAACAGGAGGAAACTGGATTACTGGGCTTGTGTAAACTTTATTTAAGTCATAAGTGATGAGTGATGATGAGTAACAGTGGGTGTCATGTGTGCAGAAAGGAGGAAATAATGTAAAAGGTGATGCCAATAACTCACTGCTGGTTGTTTATGTTTGTTTTTCTTTCTTTACTTATGCAGTTTTTAATTAATTCATTAATTTATTCAGTTCATCTTTATTACTTTTGGTATGTCTTTTTTATGAATGATTTGTGCAATTTGCTTTATAATATCTATTTAGGGATTGGTAAAGTTATTTTCCTATCTTTAGCTATTTTTAATCTTTTAAATCTAATTGGTCCAGGTATGAAATGCTCAGCTTGTAGTTTTGATAAAAGCTGTCGAAGAGGTTTGATGACTATTCAGAATAACCAGGGCATCATTTCTAGAAAGGCACACTGCTGTTGAATTATTGAAATGTCATTTTTCTGTGCTGTGCACATCATGAATGATTTCCCATTTGCCACCAACACACGAGGATAGAGGCTCAAATTTGAGAATAGGATTTCTCAAAGAGCTGACAAATGAAATGATAAGAATCTAATCTCCGACCTGCATGCCAGTGGAGGTAAATAAGAAATTATTTTATATAAATTAAGTGAACTCATTCATTCATCCAGTGCTACTTTAAAAAGAAGCAACCTTGTATTAGAATTGACGATGTTGAACATTTAGTCAATAGGTTCTCTTACAAAATAATGCATATTGATTTATGATTTGGTTTTACTTTTTCCTTGTCAAATAAGTTGAGGCTGATGAAATAATGAATAAGATAAAGTGAATCTTTATGATGTAAGCGTGAATACAAACGTTATCACTATATTATAATGCTTTATAAAATTATAGAAATATTCAACAAGTCAGCAACCCTTAAACATCCTAACATTTGTGACAAACCCCAAAAGAATTTGGGATAGAGGCCCCCCCCCCCAGTCTTCAGCCTTAAAAGGAGCCTTGGGGGTCTCTGCAGGGTTAATCCTGTGAGCACCAGTTTAAAGCTAATGAGGAGCAGCCTGAGGTTCTGCTGAGAGTTCCAGGCCCAGATCTGAGCCAAGCTGCACTTCTTCATCCCCACCAGGTGGCTGAGCTCAGAGGAGTTTTGGTTTTGGCTGGACGGGTGCTCTCCTTGGCCTGATCTGCCATACCTCCAGGGCTGGAATAATCTGCTGGCTATCTGTGAACTTCCAACCATCTTGACAGTCAGTGCAGTGTTACTAACGGCTTTTTAAAACTGAAGCTTTATGACAAGACCGCAACAATGCACTGATGGATGATGGTCGTGTCCATCAGAGAGGGTGCGGTGCTGCTGCAAGATGGGAAATTGCACAGAGTCATTAATGGAGCACACAGTAAATGAGGAAATAGGACAATCTATGAAAATGACTTCTTTACAGGCTTTGCGCTGATAGAAACCAGACCCCTCCAGTAGCACAGTGCTCTCGTTGCCTCTCAGGCCTCTGCAAAGATTACACTCAACCTCCAAAAGCCCCGAGATTCCTCTTCAAGGATCCACATGACCTTAATGTCATGCAATGTGCAGACATCACACATATTAGAATGTGGTGAGATGAAACCTGGTGTTTAGGTCTGAAGCTTAGTCTGGGGTGGGCTAGTGAGTGACATAAACTTGCCCCCCTCTTAGTTGCAGAGCATTCCTTCTTCCTGCAGACAGCAACTCAGCCAGAACCCATCTGTCTATCAGAAACAGCTGCTGCATGTGTGCAGACATCTGGTTGGCGACTTGGTAATCACACACCAGCAAACAAGCTCTCTGCAAATAAAGTGTCATCATAGTGAGATGTATTTGCAGCAATGAGATGGAATTTGGTGCAGATTTCTGGGGATAATAACCAGAGATCCAGACTTTCCTCCAACAGCAACAGCAGGGTGAAGATTTCTCTCATCAAATTGCATATTTAGACTTCTAATTAACAGTTTGGCGCACTGCTTTCTACATTCACGATGCTCAGAGGATGTTTTTAAGACTTCTTGTGATCCTCGACTTTGCTCTAGTTCAAACATGAGGTAGAAATTTGTGGCTCTGGGTTAAATGTACTACTCCTGCAGGATGGATTGCCTTGAAATGTGATTCAGATGTTCATGTGCATGTTAGCGGTGTCATTGTGAACATGTTACTGTTTAACTCAGTGCATCTCTGCAGTCCTGCTTCCTCAGAACTTGCTTCCTGATTGCATTTTTTTGTCTACTTCTTTCCTCACAGATCCTTATCTCCCAACATATGTCACTCCCACCTTCGACCCATTTGCAACTTCCCCCCCTGATTATGTCTCCTCCGACTTCTCTGACACCCCGCTGCCGAGCGGAGAGACAACCACGTCCAGTGCCGGCTCTCCCCGCTTTCTTGGCCACGGCTTCAATGAAAACCTCATCCCCATCTACTGCTCCATCTTGGCTGCTGTGGTGGTGGGCTTGGCGGCTTACATCATCTTTAAGAGGTCAGTGGAAAGTGGAAAACGACTGAAAAGCCTCTTTGTACTTCAAGACATTTGCACAATTGGGTTTTGCACCTCAGCGACAACATATTGTGGGACAGAAAGGGTGTTGGTGATCCCAAAGTTGCCCAGGGCAATGTCACTTTAACACAGATGTTACCCCGGGAAGCATTCAGCTTAAAAGAATGGCTGTAAGGCACTGAAGTATTCAGTCCAGTTGTGGTTCGAGACTTTGACCCACTTCTGCTAAAATGCCCCATAATCAGGTTATCTTATTAAAAAAAAAAGAAAAAAAAAGGAACACACTTAATGCATTACAGAGGTTACAAACACATTAGTGAAGACATGCAGCTGCACATGCAGCCGCTCCACCAGACGGATATAAACGCAGGCTGAAACACATCTGAAGCAAGTAAACAAGCTCATTAGAGACATTGATTGTTTGAGAAGCGCCGATCAAGGGAAATATGAGTACTAGATTTATCAGCAGAGCCATGCACATGCCAGCTAATACTCCACGTGTACAGCAGATCATGCACAAACAGACAGCTGTGTGAATTTCTACAACAGCTAATTATAAGAAAAGTGTCAACTATTCTGTAACGGCTACTTATAAATATTTCAACTACTCATTTTAAGTAATTTATAATCAACATAAAACACAGCAGTGGAGAACTACTGAGCTTTGTCATGCTTTCTAAACATTGAATAGAACATAAATCTAAATTTCTCACACTTCTGATATATTGGGTCCAAATCTGCATTTCATTTTGAAAAAAAAAAAAAAAAAGTTTGCTTAAATAAGTTTGATTATGATTGAGGAACATGTTGTCATTTTGTTTCATTGTAGACCTTTTTATTTATTTCACATATGCACATATTTTTACATTGAAAGCAAATAGGAAAGGCTTTTAGGGTAAAAATTAACTTAAACAATTATGTGGCAAATGTATCCCAGAAGAGCCGATACGGTAGACTAAAACCTGATTGTATCTAGGACCACCAGCACTGATGCACAGTAGGTATGCTGCACTGGCTCTGCACGATTTTCCCTCTGAAACAGTGAAACAAAAACAAAACATCTTTCCACAGTATTCTGAGTTCATTTTGTTTCTTAAATCTTGTTTTTGTTTTTGGTCAATTGATAACGATTTATTTTTTTGTCTTTAGATTTTGTACATTTTTTTAAACATATTACTTATCCAGCTGATCCTTTATAAAAAAAGGTTAAAAGAACTGATGCACTTGTTAAAGTTTAGTTTTGGAGTAAATGATTATTAAAAAATACACCTTTAGGAGATTTATGGCCATTTCAGCCAAAGCAGTTTTTTTTTTTTTCCCAAACCATAGCTCCTTTTTGTTTTAGCTCCGATACAGTGCATCTTCTCTATTACAGTAAAACAGTGATTTTCAAACTGAGGGGTCGGGACCCACAGGGGAGTTGCAGGATAATTTCAGGGGATTTTCAAAGCAATCAAAATGAATGCAGTATTGCAAAGAGGTTAATCTATGAAAGTAACACATTTTTTTTAGATGATTGCATAAATAAGTTATTACTAATACCATAATAGAAATCCAAATTTGGCATTATGTCAGTGAGAAAAGCTGATTTTAGGCATGTAGGTGCATTGTCACAACAGTGAACTGAATCCAACAAAAAAAAAAAACATTTATTCTCCTTATTAAGAAGTTTCTGATAGGTTAGTGTAAGGCTTGAAAACTATCTAGAAACAAAATTATTATAGGTGCTACATTAAAAATCCAAATTCAGCCCCATCCCGCACTCACCAATATATGTTATTTTGTGGGTCGTGGGTTAAAAAAGCTTGAGAACCACTGCTTTTGATTTTAGTTAATTAACATATTATATTTTTAATTACATTAAAAAACCTTGTAAACAGGCAGTCAACACCCATGTTTACAGAATAGCTGTCCACCAAGCTACTGATGGGAATAATATAATGTTGATCACCGGAAAAGAATTTACAGGTTTTTATCTAACAAGCTGCTTCTCTACAGGTGGAATAGCTGCAAGCAGAACAAGCAGGCAGCCAATAATCGTGCAGCTACAAACAACCAGATGGTGACACCGGAGGGAGAGAAGCTGCACAGCGACAGCGGCATCTCAGTGGACACTCAGAGTCTGCAGGAGCAGCAGCAGCAGCAGCTGCAGCAGGCCCAGGCTGAAGTCCAACCTCAGTCCTCACACTCCCACACACAGGAGCAGATAGGTAAGCTTTCAGCCACATGAAGAAGAAGCCCTTTTTTCAAAAACAGTTTATAAGACAACACCTGGAAATCCAGTTTCTCATTCTTTGTGGTGAAACTTTGATTTATTTATTACCATAAATGCTTTTTCTCAAAAGTAGTATCCATTTCAGAGAAAAATGTGTCTCTCAATGCCTTGATATACTGGAAATGGTCTGGCTATGTTCCATAAAACAATCAACTTCAGGTGCCTCTTCACCTCATAGTACCTGGCTTCTCCCCATGAAGCGAACACATACCTTGCTCACAGTGTGATACTTCAAGATATTTTACTGAGGTGTGCTGGGATTTTTCAGTGTTGTGCAAGAGCAAAGATACATTTCTGTGGACTTATATTTAAAAAAAAAAAAAAAAAAAAGAAAGAAAAATGAAAACATACAGCAGCCCTGATGCTCACATATAGCTGCAAAAGCTGTGCATGTATGTATTAGGAACCAGAACTGCTCAGGTTATCATAGTAGGATTCTACAGAAAAAATAATTAGCACATTGCACTCTTTAGTTATTAGTTTGTCTAAATTCCTACTAACAACAGCTAATCCTGAAAGTTTAGGTTTAGATTCCAGGAGTCAAAGATGTTTGAAAGTGTTCCTATGAGACATGCTGCATAATACATCAGCAGTGTACATAACTGCGTCTTTGATATTTGTTAGCCTTTACTACTCTGCTATATTTGTCTCTGGGGGCACAGGAAGTATTTTTTCAGTATAGGTTTGTAGGACAGGTTTAATGCTACACAAAATCGAAAAAGGTTTTCTAAGATGAACTCAGTAAATGAAGTCTGGCTTGGAACCAACTTTATGCACTTTACTGATCTATTATAAAGCAGTTCACCATGTGCTTAATTTACTTCTGATGGTGCAGTACATTAAGGGAGACAAACACTGATGAAGTTCTAAGTGCTGTTGTTTGCTACATATCTGTCATTATTACACTAACGTATTATGAAACAAGGACCTCTGGGTGCAGAGATGTTCCAGCCACTGCATTCGTACTGCCACAAACCGAAACAACACAATTTGTGGTTGTTTTGTTTTATCCAGCAGTGTGTTGTGCAGATGTTTTGCATCATTTTGCATCAGTCTGTGGTCATCTTGAACGTCTTTATGGTTTTTCTGTTTCACATTGGTCATTTTTGTACATTAACTCTAAAAACGTTCAGTGTAGTATGTGAATTTAAAACAGAGAATTATGATCTGCAAATCTCGATTTTTTATTCACTATAATAGAATAGACATTAAATGCTAAAAATGTGATCTTTAACCATTTCATAAAGAAAATAACGTATCTAGGATCTTTTCAGCTCCCAGATATTTTTAAACTGTTAAGAAGAGGGGATCCTGTAGGACCTTTGGGAGACTGTAGCTACTAAACAGGTCATGTTTCGTCTCATGATGTGCCAGATGTTTTCAGTTGGCTTGTCTTGTCAGGGAAGCTAGTCTTGTTCTTTAAAGCCATGTTCTTGCAGTAGATGCAGGATCTGGTCCAGCATTCTCTGTTAAAGGCCTTTCCTGAAAAAGATGCCATCTTCATGTTTCTCTACAAGCTTTCAAGTTTTGATTTGGCTGGCCACAGAAGACTTTTTCACTTAGCTTCATTTTCTTTCAAATAATCTTTGGCCAAAAGGAAACATCTGATATTATTGATTATATTCTCATACGGTTTATTTTTTGCATCATAGAACTTCAGTCTTCGTTTGTGAATGGCCTGCTCAATTATGTTATCAAATCAGAATTATCTCTGTTTTTAAAACAATTCTGAATAAAGGTCTGAAAATCCCTTTAATCCAATATTGATATTCATCAGGTTCCATTTGTGCACAGAAATATCTCGAGATCACAATTTTAAGATGAGATTTTTCTGTAATGCTCCACAATAGATAACTGGCTTCACATCCTTCCTTCTGAGAGTTTTGCTTCTTTAACGTGCTCTTTTTTCATTTAGTTACCAATTAAATCAAATTTTTTTTTTTATCTTAATATTCTTTCATTTTCAGGCTTTTGTTGCTTTTATTCCATGTTTAAAATATGTATATTAGGGCTGTCGATTATGACGATATTATTGGCCGATATTGGCATTAAAATGTTATATCGGATATAATCGGTTCTTTGGGCCGATATTTTGAAAAGATAGCGTTGGCCCAGCATGTAGAAAAGTCTTTTATCCTGGAAGAACTTCATATCCCAGCATTCCTTTCAGAGTCACGACTATGGTGCAGCTGCTGCTGCTACAGACTGACTTGCTTTGAAGCTGCTTATAATATGTCTGGTTTTAAGTTGTTGGTTAAGTTACCAAGTTGTCAGAAACATTGGAATTAGCTACATGCTGGCTAATATTTACTAGTATCTGATATCTGGCAGCCAGATGTCAAAAATGAACTCCTCTGGCTGAGTTATGGATATTTTGGGATCTTTGCTCACAGAGCAGAATATAGTTGTATTTCTCAAAATATGAGAGATACAACCTTACAGCTCTGCATATATCTGTATCGGTTGATATCGGATATCATAATTTAAGAGTTGGACAATATCGGTAAAAAAAAAAAAGCCTATATCGAAAATCCCTAGTATATATATGTATATGTCGCTGCCAGAAAAATTTTGAAAAGTTTCCTACGTTAAAAAGCTATCACAAAATAAGATGGAGTAAATGCTCTCCTACTCAAGAGCATTACAGATTATAGCAGGAATCTATATAATGGAAACGTTGATGCAGAGACTTTGCCTACAGGAAACTCAGCTTGAAGAGAAATGGGGAAAAATGGACTTTATTCAAAGCAGAAGAGTGACGAAGATCACAGGAAAGATCTTCCTGGCTAAAGATTAAGAACAGATACTGCTAAAGGAAGCCCCACATGTCTGGATTATTTGGGCTTTACCCCCTTTATTACCGCTATTTCTTTTCATTTTTTATTTTTCGTTTGCTGTGACGTGCATGTGTATGTAAACACTGACGTATGTTTCCTATACAAAGTAAAACACATGAAGAATAAAGTTATAAACAGTCTAGTATAGGTTAGTATACTGTAGATTACAATGAGTTGCAGTTTTGCAGCAAATGGATGTGATATATGGAACTAATTTATGCTGCTGCTTAATTTACATTTTGTAAGTTTTATAAAACTCAAAGAACCACAATTGTGTACAACTGACCCCAAAAATGTGTTACAGTAGCAATGTTGAGATGAAAATTGTGCTTTTTTTTTTTTTTTTTCTAAATCAGTAGAATAAAAAACCTTTAGCTACAAAGAGTGCATGTTAACAGTATCAGTGCTTGTTTCATTTTTGGATTAATTACCAAAACAAAACAGATTAAAATTTTTCTACTTGATCCATTAAACCAGAATATCTTCACATGAAAATATATTTTAGCCTCTAAATCTACAAGTAAATATCCTGGAAGTCCTCTGTGCAAACATTTATGCTTTTGATGTATCGCTATATTCATATCTGAGGATTTCACTCTCCTCAGCAATAAATATGAACACAAAGACCAGGGTGAAGAATTACAATGAAGATCTGCAAAATGAGAATAACCTTTAAGCAACAGACACAGGAACAAAATGAAATGCTGCAGAAATGAGACGTGACTTCTGTACAATGATGCTTCAACTTAGCTCAATATTCATATGGTACTATATTACATGAAAAAAATAATTTACACTTGTATATATTCATATATGCAATATATTTACTATATGCATAAAGTGGGGACACTTTTTAAGAAGCAGCTCACTATTTCTTGATATTCATACATTTATTTATATTTCTCCCCCTGACCATCTCAGGCAGCTTTAGTCCTTCCCATGCTGACTGAATAAAGCCTAGAATAATAGTTATTCAGGGATAATAATGCCTTAACAAGCCAAGCAGCTTGCTATACTTCCTTGAACAATCCACTGTTTTTTCTACAACAGCCATCCATTCTAATGAGGTTTGGGGAAAGCTTCTTTTGTCTTTATGAGACGTCTGAGTACCTTTTCCTTTTTCCAGTCAACAAATGCAAAGCTGGCTGGATGATGAACAATAGAAGGAATTTCTTTTGGAGAAGCAGCTTGGCATGGGCTCACCGAGAGACGGACGGCCTGGTTAACCCATTCTGGGTGTCACCTCTTTAACTTGTTGGCTCATTAGCAGGTGTTACGAGATGGGAACCAGCCCTGGTCTCTCCTACTTTTACAAATCTGATGTAGAATCCGTGTTTAGTACGTGCTAATTGGCATTAGCACCGTCTGTCTGTGTGGAAGCTATTAAAAGAGGGAGCAAATGTTCTTGTAGAAGGGGTTGTTGGGTCCTCTGCAACCAACTGGGTCTATTAAACACAGAGGGAAGGAAGAATATGCACTATAAATCCATTATAATCACAGGGGGTTTCCTGTTTTCAGCGAACCATATTTTACTGGTGGATAAAGTAATGGGAACACCTTCAGTCAAAACAAGGCAAATAAGCTTTTAAAAAAAAGAAACCGAGCAATGAAAATGTCCCTCGCTGTGACTGACATCTTTCAGAGGGGGGTTTTTCCCTGAATGAGTCACTGGTGAGGGGTGAGAGCTCCTTCACGAAGGCTGCTCAGCTCATCAAAGAACCAACTATCTGTGCAGCACCCCTCTCTGGTCCCCCTCAATGTCTTTTTCTTCCTGCTCTCTCCTCTTAATCATGCATATTGAGGGTTTTTAAAATTTAAACAAGACTCTAAGCCTTCTCACATATTGCCCATCCATGCATCCCTGCCCTGTGTTTGACCTCCACAAATGGAGTTAAGGCAGCTGTTGGTCAAAAACACTGTGAAGGATTATTGGGAGATTTTTTGTTGTGGTCTTTTTCTTTTTGCAAAGTTTGGATTTTGACAATGCAAGGTGCAAAATCGAGTAAAGAAAGTATAAATGAGAAATCCCTCATTAATGGATTCTGACACATATTTGTGTGTAAATATACCCCCACTCTCATCATTTCTCATAATTCATGCTGCCACGAAGCATGTTGTAATCCAATCAAAACTTTACAATTTATTGACTATAAATGTATAAATTGCAGTTTAACAATGAATTAAAGCGTAGTTAATCCCACTTCACAGACTATGTTGCTTCAAAACGTTACTCTTTATATCAGGGGTAGGCAACTCCGGTCCTCGAGGGCCGGCATCCTGCAGGTCTTCAGGGCTTCCCTGCTTCAACACACTACCTGATGTCGAGAGCTTGGCTGCACAAGTCTGCTAATTACCCATTGATTGAAGTCAGGTGTGTTGCAGCAGGAAAAGTCCTAATACCTGCAGGACGCCGGCCCTCGAGGACCGGAGTTGCCTACCCCTGCTTTATATGACTAAGCCTACTATTACATTTAGGTTCCAAAACCCATCGTGCCTCAGAAACTTCACTTATGATTCATCAAAGAACTAAAAGATTAAACAGTTAGACATTTTGCAGCAGTAACTTCAAGATTTGCTCCAAAAAGAAACAGTTGTCAGCAAAATTATTCCACCCTGCTTTAATAGGAGGATCCAGAGCAATGGGAAATAGGTTCTCCAGCTGTGTAATGATGCTCTTGAATAAAAGCTAACTTAGTATTTTCTGGACTTTTAAAAGGAAGACATCCTGGTGACCAAGATGATGATCAGAGGGGCAGTGACTCGTTATCTAGAGCCACTTACACACATGCAACAAAGTGTTCTGCAGATGTTGTGATGGGATGTGAGAATGTAAGTGTTTATCAGTGGGTGAGACGATAGCAGTGTCTCACCCAGACTACGTAGTGCACAGACGACAAAGGCTACGGAGTGTGCTACGTAGTCCGTGCACTCCGAAGCAGCCTTCTGAAACGGTGCTGAAATGGGACAGCATAGCCAACGAATATTTCCCATAGTGCTCCAGTCCCATTGCATAACAACGCTGCAGGCTCCACATCTACCTAGTGACGGCATTCTTTCCCCTTATTCCTTCAGATATGGTCTAAAAACTGAATTGGAACAGGGCTTTCATTCCTTTTCATGTTCTGTTGTTTCTAACCGGTAAACACTTCATTTAACACTTAAAAATCCACAAATATATCTAAATATTACATTCATAGCCCTGCTGATTATTCTTGTGCGCAATGAATTCTGGGATAGGCGAGGCCATGAAAGATACATTGCCAGTATCCTTCGTTTCAAGACAACTGGAGTGCAGGTTTGAAGGGTAGATGCAAAGGTTTCCTGAGGCGTTTTTGAAATGGGACAATACTTGGTGCGCCACTGTGACGTATGCAGCTGACAAATCCACAGTTGAATCAACACGAAACAGCTGATATATCAGGAAAGCATCTTCCATCACTCTTTAGGCAGCCATTCCCCCTGCACCCCCTACTTTTGATTTCCAGCCAGGAGACCTGCTGCAATGTACAACTGCAGAAAAAGTCCAAACTATCCAGGTTTAGTGTAAAAATCTCTGACACTGAAGTGCAAAAACGGCAAATCAGTGGAATTTGGTGTCTTAATGGGGAAAAAGACAACTAAATGAAACACTTTCTATAATTTAGTGTGTCGAAAAGGAGGGAAAAAGTCTGTAACTAAACTTTGCTCTGGCTGGTTCACATTTCTGTTTAAACTCTGATTGAACTGGTGCAACAAAAGACAACCTATTGATTCCTAGAATGAGACTCTATTCAAAAAATCAGGCAGCCATGCGGTCGTCAGTGATTGGCGCAACTAAGCTGAGGTGCAATGGCAATCAAGAAAAAGTTTAAGCAAAGTAGAAGTGCAGGTGTGTGCTCCTGTGTGCATGCCTGATCTTGTGTGTGTTGAAGATGGTTGTGAACTGGCCAGCATCCACGTTTCTGCTCCGCGTCACTGATGGCGCCTGTAGGGTGTCTAACTGGGAAGGGAGGGAGATGAATGCCCTCACTGGACACAATCAGTGTGGACGTGGAAAGGAAGCAGAAAAGCTGGATCTATTAATCTCACTGCAGTTATGACACTAAAAAGGTTTTGCTGGACTGCAGAGGGACATTTCTCGTAAGCTTAACGATAAGCTCTGTTGTGTTAAACTTCTTTGGAACAAGGATGCATTGATAAAGACAAGAAAACATTTGCTGGACTCGGGGGTGCACTCAGAAACGCCTTCGCATTCCTGTAACGTTTCCATGGATTCCCTCAATCAACAACAGGTTAAGAGGTTTGTGGGAAAAGAGAATGTTTGTCTCCCATCCTCAACTTGATAATGATTCCAGTTGAACAGGTTCAGATGAGTAAGTGACAACACAGAGCTGTCTGCAGGGAGGAGAGGCTCTATCAGAGATTTTATTTCTGCTCCATGGGAAACACAAAAAGACTGTTCGTCAGTGGGAGAACTCTTCCTTCTCTTCCATGACATTTTTCTCTTTTCCTTCTCTCTGCAGTAGTGAGAGTGGATGGCAGCCCCGAGCCTGACTCGCCTCCCCATGAGGTCTGAAGAGGAAGAAGAGGAGGTGTCAAAGCTGAGGATTGGGGAGGGTGGGCGGGGGGGTTGGAGACTTGAACCTTGGACCAAAGTGAAGGCAAAGGGGGTGCCACACAGAGAATGTAAAAACAGACCTTGATTTATAACTAAAGTGGCCACAGGGCAGCAGCTCGACTTCCATGGGCCACCGACTCTTCATCCCTGCATTTTCAAGTCTAAATTCAGTGTGCCTGGACACAAAATCTGCGGCAATATCAGCAGCTGTCTGAACCAGTGTTACAAAGATAAATCACAACAGATATGTCATCTCATAATAAGCATTTTACCATGTTGACATAGCTGCCAGTTTAATATCTTTCTCCCATTTTACCATTGATTCTAAGATCAGCTGCCATGAAACATTAGTGCCTGAGAGGTAAATAGGCAGAAAGGTATTCTGTTAAATTCTCTTTATTTTTCCTCCGTATCAAAGAGCCTGTGGTAGCTTTTTCCTCGTGTATTTTCCTCTGTGGCATCCCACTCTCAGATAATCTTCAGCTCCTCTCCATAGGATTCACTCCATTAGACACCCACTGTCAGCGATACAAAAAGCCACAGGGGAGCCGTGAGTCACTCCCAACTTCTTCTGAAACTACTTCTTCTTTCGTCATTTAACCACAGATGCTTTTCTTGTCATGTTGTCTTATAAAATGTATGCGTCATTGTTTGAGACTGGTAGCACCGACTGACTCATTTTTGGGAAGAGAAGTCCATTACCTTCTGGTTTGCTCAATTTTTTTTATTTTTGCTTCGAGATGCTTTTTCCTCTGCTTAAACTACATGAACCGCTCCATCCCCACAGTGCCTCCTGGGATTGGATTTCAGCAATTTCATGCTCATAATGTGACACACCCAAATGTCTGTCTCATGTTTGCGGTGCAGTACTTTCATTTTGTGGCTTGAGTTACATGACTGACTCAGCAGGCAGACTCTGCATTCCTCCGTGGAGTCTGCATGTGCAACATGAGAGGAACAGCTTCGGACTGTGGAGCTCTGCAGAAGAGAAGGGGAATCCAAGTGTGCGCGGAAAAAGGAGTAGCGACGTCATCACTCTTCGTTAAACTGATGCTGAAATGAATTTGGGACTGAGAAAGCTGCAGCCAGGAATCCCATATAATCATTTACGCTTTTCGAGCAGAAAATTGTGACGCCCCTCAGAGGATGGAAGCGCTCCGTCTCCACATGCCTGCTCCTGCAGCCTTGCATACATCACCATCTGTGTTATACAGTGTGATAAACAGAGCTATGGCAGTAATGCTTTGTCGTTGGCGCTCGCGTCATTGCAGAGTCCATTAGGAGGACGTCCTGACAGGCAGGTAGTAATTACCTCAGGGTTTTAGCTTCATTTACTCTTTGCTCCACTTTCATCAGGATTAATGCAGTGGTCAGTGATGGGGCATGGCTGAAGCTTCAGTCCCTTTTTCCAAATCTGACTCCACCGACATTTACTACATCGCCATGGTGATATGAAGCATTTACGCTAAGCTCAGTTCTAAGTGAGGGTGCCAGTTTTTTTTTTTTCCAGTTTGTCCCCCTCCTGCTTCCTGAGTACTTGTAGAAACCATGTAAAATAAGCATATCGAAGCCGAGCTTGACTGCATTCATTCCTTACAGGGGCATGTACCTTCTCAGGATTCCTTTAGTTGTAACTGAGATTATAAAGACTTTCAGAAAATTGGAGCAAACAGGCTGTAGATCCATGATGGAGCTGGTGGGTTGAAAGACGTGTTATTATCAGCTGATTTGATTGTTGGAACATTTTGTGAGTGTTAATCAGTGCACACTCTTTCCATACATACTGTATGAACCAGTAGGTATTTGGTGTGTTTGGCATGGGTTTGTCATCCATTTGTTTTGTGAATTATTTTGTTGACAGATTTTCCAACAAATCCAGTAACTTCTACTGAGGGTTATGGACACCAAAGTATGTTATTTTGGGGGTCGTGGCTCAAAACGTTTGGAAACCATCGTGATAGAGCATTAAGCTACATTGGTCCACAATGCGAGTTTGACAACTTATTTAATGAGCTCTGTCTCCATGAGTGTTCCTACGTGATGATGTCTGTGTTTCACATCATTCAAGAGTTGACTTGGCTTAAAGGTTTATAAAAGACAAAGAGAGGTTAGGAAGACGTGCAGCTCCGTCTACCTTTGTGAAAACATCAACTTCTTCTTGGAGGAGATTGCTGGTTCAAGTCTCACCATGCATAATGTTTTTCAAAATTAATGTACTTTTTTTTTTCTTTAATTTCAGTAGAAATTCTTGGGTTGTTTTTTGTTGTTGTTGTTGTTTTGCCCATGCTCACACCTACAAACTGTTAAGGTTAAGTCAAGTGTTGAATGTACTGATACTATCGAGGTCCTGGCTGACATGGCACTTGGTCTGGTTTTGGACGGGTGACAACGGCATGGGTACAGTATACTGACTCATATTTGCAATAACGCTTATGGAATGGTACGACTACATCAAGACTTCATGCTAATATAAACATTATGAAATTCAACCTTATTTGGAAGCAGATTTACAGACACAGTTTCATATTTTTGGAATAAGTGAGCTGAAATAGGACGAAGATTATCAGACAAGGATTTAAAAAAATAAAACAAACATTCAAATCAGGGGAACCAAGAAGTTTGGGTTTGTCCACATGAGAAATTAAGCGACTTGCATCTCTGAAGCTCGGCAATAAACATGACATTTGTTTCATATAAAAAAATGAAAACATAAGAACACCTTTCAGCAATGTCACGTATCGTAATGTTATCCCTGCCAGGTGGAATCAATCATGTCATCTTATTCTCTGCAAGGCTGAGAGTAAGAGTGTAAATGATTAAAGAAAAGTGGGACTTTTTAAAATCCTGTTAGAGGCACTTGTAGAGTTTAGTGACAGAAAATGTCTCACAGAGAAGGAATGAGTCACTACATCCTGTTTGGTACTGCATGCATCGATCAGGTGGTCACAAACACTTCAGGACAATTAAACTTCCTCTTCAGCTCACTTGTGATTCATCAATCACTGCAAGAAAGAATGGAAACAAATAAAACTCTGTTGTAGCTGGCAGCTCTGTAGCTGATTTAGTGTGGACACGTGACCAAATAGACACACAGACAAGTGTATGATTCACTCCTGTACTGCTGAGAGCTGGTATGATTCATTCTGATCCTGGCAGTGGCATCAAAACACACTCTGCTACTGTACGAGGAACCAGAGAGCTGATTTAAAGGGAGGAAAAAACAACAAAAAGCACCTGAACTCCATCTCCCCCTGAGGTCCAATCAGCCCTCCAGCAGTGGACTCATCCTCCCTTAGCTGATATATTCTCTTTCTCCAACAGCTTGTGAAGTGAGACAGCTTTTGTACGAGCGTGCAGCCTGGGTATAAAAAGAAAAATATGCAAGACACTTTCAAGGATAAGGTTTAAGATAGCCTTTTTGTTGTTGTTATTTGTTTTGTCTTTACATTTCCTGTTTGTTTACACTATAAATAGTACCACGCTTTTAAAATCAGTATTTTTTCTAACTGATGTTATTTTGTAGCACTTATTAGATGTAATACGAATGCACTCAAAGAGTGTACCACAGTTGAAGTGCCTGTACAGTATCTAGTGTTTGAGTTCTATATCCCCGCCTTTTTTTTCCATTTTCCACTGATTTTGTGTTTAAATGAACATTTATTTTGAAATATTTTGAGAGCTAATGAAGGCTTTTAGTGAACTTAACCTTGGAGACTCACACAAACTGTATAAACCTGGCACCAATATAAAGACTTACAGTACAAACAGGTGGCCAGCAAACACATACTGTATGTTAACATGCTATAAATATAGGGTCATGTAGCATTTTGAAAACATTTACTGTACATGTCACCAGGTAATTCTCTAAAATTCGCATAAGCTTTTTATCAGTAGAGCTCTACTGTACAGATGTTTTGCATGTACAGTAGTTTTATCATGTACCTCCATGACAGTGGCACCAGGGGACATGTAATCTACAGTTTAGTGACGTCTGTAGGAAGGCTCACTGTGACTCTCTGATTTTATTACTTGATACAAATAAATCAGGACCTAGTCCCCAAAAACCTGAATGTCATCTGTAGTTACCTACTAATGTAAAATGCATTGTGTAAATGTGAATTTCTTAGAGTTGATACAAGTTACAAAAATACACTATAAAATGTAAAAAAAAAAAATGTGTGCAAGTGAAATGATCAATTATAAAATAATAAAAAAATAATTATGTAATTGCATTATTGTCCAGTTTGTCTTCATCATTAAGCTAAATGGGGTTCCACATACCAGAAGAGCCTTTATGATGAAGTCAGCAGCCATGTCAGTGTTGCAACAAGAATATAGACGGGAGATACTGTATGAGGAGCCTGTATTCACATAGCAACTACACAAGAACAACATTCAGGCACTCTATGATAGTACTTGAAAAACACAGCAAACAAAATTTAAACCTGTTTTTCTCTATAACCATTGCTTAGAGCAGGGGTGCCCAATTCAACAGCTCCCATTCTGGTGGGACAACAAACTTTTAAATGCATCCCTTCTTTAGCACACCTGAGTCAAATGGATGACTCGTTACCAGGCCTCTGCAGAGCCCAATGACATCCACATGGGGTAACCCAGGTGTGCTGGAGAAGGGATGCATCTTAAAGTTGCAGGGTAGCCGCTCTCAAGGGCTTGACTTGGCCACCCCTGTTCTAGACAGCAACAAATGCAGCTCACCACTCCTGTTGTTGTCGACAGTGTTGCAGTGATGCTTGATCTTGATGTAAAGTCTCTTCCCTTCAGAAATGTTTTTCCAACTTTTGTCAGTGCTGCAGAATGTAACAGTGTTAAATGATTTTAAAACCTTGTGAGCAGCGAGCAGCAGTTGGGCCATGTCAGGCACCATGGCCTACTCGTTTTACTTTAGCTGCTCCAGCTGAGAACCAAGTCTGTGAAGATAAAACAGAACCCTGGCAAGACTTAGCTAACATTCATCACTAGCAAAATATCTATGTAGAGCTTAAAATTTGTATATCTTGTGATAATCTCTGGCAAAGATGGTGCAATGCTTTTAAATTGATCCTGTTTTAATATTATTGGGAACCCCTTCCATAAGGTGAGAAAGCTGTCAAATAGTTTTGCTCAACAACTGCTGTTCTATGACAATATATAGTAACTTTTGAGATGGCATTTAATTTTCAAGATTTTTTTATTCTATCTGTAATATTATTTGAAAGTATTCAGAAGTCGATTTTCGATAGAAAAAGGAATTTCCTGTGCGACTGACCTCAATTTTGAGCACATTCATCCTATTAAAACATGTCCCGTAAGTCAGCTTTGTTTTCACACTCAACCCACGGGGTCACCCACAGTTCATGTTTATCAGCCACAGTCATCTAAAGTCACAAAAACGTACCTTTTGCCATCATATTTTACTTTAAAAGACGTGCAAAAACTAGTTTTACATACTGTTTGAGTAATTAGAGCTTCTGGTATGAGACCAATCAGAGGAGATTAATGAGAAATCTGTATTTTTCAAACTGAAGATGGAAAAAAAAGAAAAGAAAAAGAAAATACAGTTTTTTGTCTTGCAGTCCAGCTGCAGGAACTCTTCCTCTTCCTCTAAGAGAGAAGCAGCTGCAGCACATGTGCAGTGTTGTCCTTGTGGAGGCTGTGGACTGTGTGAGAAAACCTCAGACATAAATTATGCTGCTTGCATCTTTCTTTCTTTGACATCATCATACATGTAAAAGTGCCCCTGGCATGAAATTAGTGTTTTTTGAGGTTTTTGACCATCTATTTTAGTTTCCCCAGCCTGCCTATGTCTCCGAAGGGGTTAAATTGTAGATTCGCGTTTGCTTTTTCCCTGGGTGTGTCTGCCTACATGGCAAAGCTAGCATTCACAAATGGGCTGATTGGCAGTTCGGCCTACTTTACTCCTCAGCTTGTGACGCCATGACTTCCAGCCAATTACCCCCCTCCCCCGAACTACACTCTCCAAGCAACCTCCCTCCGAGACCTGCGACAACAGACAGACATCGTGGCGGCCAGTTGGTATCAGAACTGCTCTGTACCTGGTGTACGAAGGACAACAGCAATCTTTTTGTCCTCCTCACTGAAAAGCTTGTGGATGATTTCATTTCTGCAGGAATGTGCCGACCGAACGAACAGAAAATCTCCCTGCAGCTCCGTCTCCTCCTCAGGAGGTTATAACGGCTTCCAGCCACCACGAAGGAATGCAAAGTTTCTAATAAACGTTTCTCATCATGTTCTTGTCTTTTATCTCTGAGGGAACCTGATGTTTGTGATGATTCCAATTTATAATTTTTCCCGTTGTACGCGAGTGTTCGGCTGCGAACTCGGGTTTGCAATCAGGCCTTCATCATCATCACTGTTTCTGTACTGCTCCGGTCAGACGAAGACAGATCTAACGTGCAGAACTAGTGCAATATATCTTTAGTAACTGAATTCGGGTCATGGGTGAAGTAAATAATTCAGGGAAACTTGTTGCTGGAATATGATGCTGTTTTCTTCTTAAACACTATTCATACTCACGCATCTGCGTCTGTGTCAGGTTGGTGAATCCATAATCGTGTACGTCCTGTATAGATCCACAGAGACTCAATACGAACTTCTTCAATCCTGACGTGCAGCTGCGTTCAACAGAACACAGCAACTTTTTTTTTTTGTTTACTTCAACATGAGTGTGTGGAGAGGTGCATGTCTGCAGGTTACTGCTGATTGTACGGGGAATGTCTCCAGGTATCTCCGTATCACTCCGCCTCCTCTCCACGAGAGCACCATGACAACAGAAGCAAGCGTGCCTTCTGGTCCCGCCCACCGAACCTCGGTCATTGTACGGCAGTGCAAACAGTCGTGCTGGCGCCTGCTATTCTATGACAAGACTGAGTTACAGCGAACGATCCTTTCACACAGTATTGAGGTACTTACAGTCTGACTAAAAAGGGACCAAAAGTCGCCAGGAATTTCATGCCACTGGCACTTAAATATTAACCTGACTCCCGCCACCTGGTATTTGCAATACCATCTGGGGAGGGAGTTAACCCGATGTCATTTCAAATTAGTCTTTTTTTTCTAAAACTCTTGCATGTGATTGGATAGAAGATCTGTCCGTCATCTTGACTGACACGCTACTTCAGCCACTCACGTTGAACCGAATGACGCAACCCGTGACGCAACTCAGAGCGACACCAGAGCCACCACGCATAGAGGATCGAGTTATCAAAACATGTTATCAAGCTCAAAAAGCTTCAGTCAAACAACATGGCGGCGGCGGCGACAGCTAGTACGAGCGGTGTACAGTCTGTGAACGACTTTTGTCGAATGTGCAAAGAAAACCTCCGGCCAAAACGCCGCCCATCCTTCAAAAGTCCCACCCGCGATTAGTGATTGGCTCCTACTATTCTCTAACCAGACGAAATCACCTATAACTGTCGCCTTACTCAGATGGAGTGCGTGAGGAAAGGGAACGCCCCCGCGTGTACTTGTTGAACGCACCCAGATGATGTAAATCAGGTTACTTAAATATATGTATAGGTAAAATTACTGCACAGATGTTGCCTTTAACTTATGCGGAATGGCGATTTTGTCAAGCAGAGAAATGCTCTATGTCCAATACTCCTCATTGGTTGACATGTAGTCTTCATGAGCTGCTATTTTTCACAATGTCAGACTCATTTTTATCATCTACAATAAAAATACATAAAAATGTGAATAAGAGCAGCTTTATGAGGACTTTACCGGCATTTATATGCATTATATCTGAGCACAGAGAAAGAGAGAGGCAGACAGATGTCGAGTTACACAGACACAAGGCAAATGCAATGTGAAGAGTTGCCCTCCCCACCCCCTAAAAACAAGAAATTCCCACGCCAAGTTGATGTTAAATCTCAAGAGCACTGACAAGAGAAGAAAACCCCATTGAGCTAAAATTTGATTGAGAAATAGATAGTTCATCCCAAAGGTGAATACCCAGAGCTCAAAATCTCAAGTTATTGGCCCAAATGTCAGCTACACAGACTCAATCTTAGACTTAAGGTTTTTTTTCCTCTTCCAGAAAAACACCCAAAAGCGTTTGTGAAAAATAACCACAAGCAAATGAAAATAAAATGCTGAAACCAGAAAGAATGAAGGGGGTGGACTTACAGCCAAACCACAGCTAAAAGCAGGACCATGTGTGACGGTCCACTGGACCTGAAGCGTGGTTCTCGACAGTCTTATCACCACTTAAACATCTTGGAGTCCAGCAGGATTTTCTTCCTCTTATGTGTCAGATTAATCCTCAGCGATAAATCCTCCACAGACGCAGAAATGACATAATACAGGAAAATGTCAACAAGTACGCTGTGTATGTGGTATTTCGCTGCAGTTTGGGACAGAAACAACATTTTACAGAAGTTGCAAAAGTCTAACAATTCCTCTTCCAGCACAGGGCATTTAATGGAGGAGTCCAAACAAAGATGGGTTCACAGATTGCAGAATTTTAATTTGATCAGCAAGAAGACACACATCATAATACCCTTATTCTCTCTGTCAAGATTAATCAGGGCTGTAAACCAGCTGAAGCAGCAGATGAAAGTAATAAAGGGATAAAAGGAAACAGACATGCTGTTTTGAAAGGAACTAAATTAAAACATGCTTTGATGACTCAACTCAAACACATCCATGTAACTGACAGTTTGCAAAGAAACACAATGACCTCCAGCTGCATAGTGGCTAGATTGGGCTACAAATGAATACTTCAATACTTAGGAGGACATTTATCACCTGTTATAGAATTGAAACAAACAACTAAAAAAGAAATAAAGTACTTGTTAGCTCTGGCTATTTGCGAGTGAAAGAAACACAAATATTAATGCATTGTTTTCTTTACTAGCCAGATAATCACGCATGCCTCTTGTAGAAGACTAGAGCCATCTTTTTTTTTTTTTTTCTTTTACGACTGCTTTTTCGAAATAAACAGTGATTGGCGGCAGCTTACTGCACAATTTACCAGTACATAAGATTTTTTAAAGGACTTTGACATGGTGACGCGAGCAATACGAGTCAGCTTTAAATCGTTGCCAGCTTCTATTATCCAGTGAGCAACTAGCCAAGGCGTGCTAATTGCTAGCCTCTCCGATGGCATCGCCAGCCTATCCATGCTAATGGATAGCAGAGGGAGTACACACTCCAGTGGGTGACACTGACTAGCTGAGGCGTGCTCGTCGTTAGCACCTCTGATGCTAACACATGTCCAGTACAATAGACGATCCAATGAGCTGCAGCGATCAACACCAAAATGACTGGCCAAGTTCTGCGAGTAGCCGCCCTCTCATTTACCAGCTCCGGCCGCTAAATCACTGCTGCAGGCCCATCAATAGTCAGATGAGTGGCCAGCTTTGGAATGAACATAGCCTCTTGCGACGAGGAAGTAGCTGCCGCCGGGTGCGCAATTGTCTTATTTTTGTCCCCCCTTCTGTGCCGTAGCCATGCAGCTAAACGAACAATGCCTTGGTTTGGGTTTAATCAATCCGTCAGACTTTATTCATCAGACAAAATGAATGCACCAGAAAGCGCTTCACAAAGTGCAAATGTAAAAAAATAAAAACAAGCACTGAAAACAGTACATCCCACTTCTAGCTTATTCATGACAAGTTTGGATTCTGTTTGGCTTTAATTTGTTGATTTCTTATTAGTAATTAAAATGAGCAGATTATTGCTTTTTTAGGTAAGTGCAAAATCATATTTACAGTAAGATTAAAATTAATATTAACTATAGAGGGTTAGTTGGCTTACAGTACTTGATGCATTCGGAACAAAATGATAAAGTGCAATCTGTATTTGATGGGTTTACATAAATTTGAGAGGTGTGGGATGAGGAGGTTTGGGTTGAGATGATTGAAAAGCTGTTTAAAGCAAAAAGAGGGATTTTTGTTGATAAACAACAAGAAAGGCGAGAACCTGCATGCAGACAAACACAGACAGCAGGTAGGTATTTATATACCGTAAGTTACTTTACTGAACTTCCTAAACAAACAAACACAATGTCCAGGCAGGAAATCAGAAACAGTGTAACAGGCAACAAGGAAATGGCAAATAATAACAAGCACCAGGACTAAGACAACTGCAAACAGATGAGGAGCAGCAACACAGATGCAGGACATACATGGGTATGAACAGAAAAAGCTGAACCAACTGCACATACAGTAGTTCTACTATGCAACATAAGTCAGCTGCAACAAGATGGCAGAAGATTACATTTTGGAAAAACTTAAAACTCACAAAAAAGGTAAAACAAATAGTCATAACTATGATCTTTAATCCTGTTTGCTCCAGAAAAATGTGAGGTCAGTGTTAAAGCGGATTTTAAGCTACTCGATCAAATAGTTTTAAACAACATCCCATCTCTTCTCTGAGCTCTCTCGCCTGTGAAAGTCAGTCCCATGTTGACTTGTCTCATCTCTTCTGTCACTTTGTTCCCCCCTTGTTTCCTCTGATAATGTCCACCTGTGTTTCTTTGCCTACTCAGCCATGCTGCATGTTCAGAACAACCAGCATGTTGATATCCAATTGCTGGTATATGACAGTGCCAGAAAGCCTTGAGATCCTGCAAGGCAACGACAGCCCCAGGAATGTGCATGAATGTGTACTATTGAAATGAGTCAGAAGCATTATGTTCTGAAGTCAGAAACTTACGTAGTTTTATTTCAAATCAACCAAAATAAACCTACGAACCATCTACACACTTAAATGACAACATGCTATCATTAAAGTTATTGAAATCTTGTAGCCTTGTCTTCTATCCTTCAAACAGAAGTGACACCCTCACAAAACCACACTATTGCTATTATTGGCTACGCATTACCTCGGTACCTCGGTCCTGCACATTTGTTATGATCTGAATCCAGTTGGTGCACTTCATTTCAACAGAGTAAATTGTGGGAAACATTGGAGCTCCAATTTGAAGATATGAAATGTAACTTGGTCCGTGAGGATTTGTGAAAAGCTTAAAATGACATGGCATGAAAAAATTCTCCATGTGTTTTCTGTTTCCACATTAAAGCTGTAGTAGGCAGAGACATTCTTTAAGTTGCAGTCCCAGCATTAGGAATAACAGCTTGAACATAAATACTAAAAAAGAAGAAAAGAAAAAAATGTCCAAAAGAGAAGTTGACAACAGATGGAATAAAACACAGATCTTCCAGTGATGAGAAGAACATGACATTGAACTGAAGTTGGTGGGGCTCCTCTCATGGTCAGGTTAACCTCCAATTCTGTGCTCTCAGTTCCACCTGGGATATGTTGGAGTTTATCATCATGGAAGTGCAGCAGACAAATTTGTCATATGGATCAAAAGCTCAGAGGGGATCCAACCCGGTATTAGCAAAATGTAGCTCATAAAAGGTAGTGGTGAGTGTATCTGACTTCTGTTGTGCATCTGTACAGCAGAGATGTCCAGCTCCGGTCCTCGAGGTCTGCAATTCTGCAGGTTTTAGATGTCTCCCTGATCCAACACCTGTTTCACACTTCCTGGTTTTACTCAACAGTTCATTGTGCTCAAAGCATATTGACCAATCAATCTGATTCAGGTATACTGCAGTATTCAACACCTGCAGGACGACAACCCCGAGGATCGACTTACACCCTGCTGTACTAGATTCAGTGTGACTGTTAGCAAGCCTGCCATACAGGTAGTTACTTTTTTTTTCTTTATCTAATAAAATGCGTAGGCTAGGTGCTCAAATGTATAGTTTTAAAAGCAGCATTTTTCTCTTTTAGGTCTTAAACCGAATACAATCATGTTCACACAACACTGTTTACATTAAATCTCCATCCACAGAAAAATGCATTGCAACTGAATGAAAATGCAACTGAAGACTGAAAATGCAACTGAAGCTAAACAGACAATCCATACACTTTTTTCTTTTTAAAAAAAAATAAGATTAACAGGTAATCTCATGACATTTTCCTGTTTGAAACCTGAAGAGGCAATTCAGCTCAGTCAAATGTAACTGAAATGTCCTGATATGAAATATTATCTCATCATTATTCAGCCAAGACTTTGCTCTAAAAGTTTTCCCACTCACTTGAGGTCTGATCAGGTCTGGTCCAGAACCTGCAATGTTTGCATCTGCTTCTGTGCTGTCACTGTACTCCATAATGGGTTCTGACACCTCCATTCCTTGATATATGCAGCAAGTAAGAGTACATTTTTGTTTAATTGCATCAAAAGTCCTGTTAGTGAAGTTAGCTTCAGTGCTAGCTAGGCCGACCTCTGGTATATAAAGAGAGATTAACTCATAAATGTGACATTAAACCAAACCAAAATCTAAGGTTTCCAGTCCCATCAACAATTTAACAGTTGAAGAAAGAGAAAATTATCACTCTATTAAGTGTTTTTAAAGTTTGGTTTAACATCCAAATCTGCAGGTGATAAAAGAATTAGTGGTTCTCAAAACAAACGTTTTCACTGTTACCACCCAGGTTTTTTTTGGTCTGGTTTTAACATATTTCCCTAAAGACACTTGACTGAAATGCCCCCCCCCCCCTAAAAACAACCCCAGAAAGTTTCCACATACTGTACTTGTGTATTACATAATGTTACCATGAAGTGTTTTAGACTCATGTCAGCTCATCAGCATGCTCCGATGTCTTCTGGCTCTACTTACGTAGTTTTAAAATGACTCAATATTAGTGACAACACAGATAAGATAGAGATACTCTCATCCCCTGAGACAAGTAGATTTATGAGAAACAAAGCTTTCATTTTTAAATCATTACATGATGCATGTCACACCTCTATCTTGCAGGCTCTCTGTACAAGCAGAGAAAGTTGGAGAAAAATCAAAATGTTGGAACACTAAAACACATCTGTACGATGATGTTTTGGACCACATCTTCAGTCGGTCAATCTACATCTGCAAGCAATGTGAGCTGATATCGTGAGGAAGGATATTTTTAAACAAAAATGTTTTTCCACTCAGGAGCGAAAGGAGGCGGCCTGCAAGGCTCTTACACCAAGCTGAGAATGGTTTAACTCTTCACTCTTATGGTGAAAGACCTGACGAATAAACATACAAGATATTGTGGCATAAATACACAGCATGCGCACACACCTGCAGACAAAAGAAGAAACCCGGGGCCATATCTACCCATTGAGATGTTATCAATGTTTTTGCACACTGCATCTCCTTGAGTCTGCAGAGTGAGAAATCAGTGTGAGAGCTGGCTGCAATCCTGGATAGCAACGCTACATCCTGCAGGGAAAGAGGAATCCAACAAATAAGCACACGAACCAATCCATCCCAGCCTCTCCCACCTGCCTGATTCCAGATGAGGGGATCACCCTCTTCCATCTCACGTAGCATGCAGAATTAACAAAGAACAAGATCCATAAAGATAGAGTGGAAAGTAAAGAAAAAAAGCAAAGCATAACAATGGGAAGACATGTATTTGAGAGTGATGGCGGCCAACTGTGGGAGTCGTTCTGTAACACCTCGCTTGGGTGGATAGCAGTGGAACACACCCTGCAAAACGCTCAACAAGATTTATTCTAATTATTTATTTCAATATTGCACTTGTTGCTGTGGGATTTCTAAAACTTCTCATTTGGAAGCTAAAAGGAAAAGCGAAAAGAAAAATGGTGGCATTTTCCTCCTGTATTGGAATATGACTCTCTTGGTATTGAACAGCAGCACATTTATCTTCTTTTCCGTACAAATCCATAAATCAGGTCCAGATGTACATAGAACTGCTGCTTTTATTTTCACCTTTGCAGTAGAAAAGATAAGCATATCAACTTCAGTGTGCTTAAAAGATAAATATCACCATTCTTTCTTGCAGTATCACCTCTCCAAGAAAAAAAAAATCTTCATCTGCACTGATGTAGCAACTGGAGCATTTGGTTTCCTCATTTCCTCCACCACTACAAAGTTGGGTGGACACCTTCGGTGACTAATGGAGCGTTAGTGTGAGACTCACTTTACACACACCCATAATGTGCCTGTCGCTTCACATCAAGATGGGGATAAATTATGTCAGTTTTTCTCTGTTTATTTCAGCCACAGAGGTAAAAATGAAAGCATAGGCACGTGTGTATGCAGGCGCTTTCAGCTTCACGCCCTGTACAAATCATTTTCCTGGACGTAAAAAGAATATTCTATTACACAGTAAACAAGGCAGAAAGTGGCACAGAAATTGGGTCGTTTCTCTGACACAAACAGAAATAATTGAATCAAAAGGAGAAATGCCCCTGGTGAAGCACCACAGCTCTATAGGTACCAGGAAAGAGCGCGGTAACGTGATTTCTTACCTGTGAGGAAACAATATAGCAGCACACAGATGGGAGAAAAAAGCACAATTTACCAATAAGACCTCCTTGAAGGCTTATTTTTTGTCTCTCTACCACTTCTTAAAAGGCTGAGAAAATATGTGAAATAGCAAAATGTTCACTTATTCCTGATTTCAGTATCAGCTAGAAGTGGCTAAATGATCTCAAATGCTTGTTTACATTCTCACACAGTTCAAGTCAAATTAAAACTGAAGTCTTTATTCCCACAAGGATATTAAAGTTAAAGCGTGACCTACGATGTATACGCTGCTGCTACCTTAACTCAGAATGTTTTCTATCCAAATAAAAGTTCCCATAACAATGTTCTGTGTGCTGCACGCCCTCAATCCCATCCCATCACCCCATATAACGTCTGAGCGTTACTTCATTCTGAAAATATGGCCTGTGAACATCCTACTGACAGCAATTATTTTTGTTTAAATGCAGCTGGAAGAGAAAATTAGAAGCATTGAAACATACTTCTGGAGAATTTCAGTTCAACAGACCAACATAAAATAAATTACGATTAATTAACTGTCTTTTGTTTATTTTATGAGCTGTGTTCTTAGTTTTTTTCTGTTTCTACAATGGGCACTATATGTGGACAAGCACTTGAGAAAAATTAAGATTTCTTATATTGATTCCTGATGTGCCTGATCTGTGCTAAAAGCTTTAGATTACATACAACTGAACAGGAGGTCCACATTTTGAACTTCTGAGTTCATTGTATGAGTTTTTGTGCAACATCATCTTTAAGGATGCAGAAAGCAGAGCCCACTCTGCATTACAGCATCAAATGAAGGAACAATAAGTTAACCTTAGGGAGTTTTGGAACTTGGCTAGTTAAGTGTGTTGGGGGGGTGAGAGATGTCATAATGTAAATGGAAATTTATATGCCTAAAGTTTGGTGGGGTATTTACACATATTTGTTGGTGTAAGGTGCGGCCATGGATTGTGTAACTGAAAGTTTGATTTAAAGGAAAAAATTCTGATAGTAAATAAGAAAAGGTGTTGGGTAACTTTGTAATATAATTTGTTTGAGGTAACTAGTAAACAGATTTGAACATATTTCACAGTAGATTTTTTTTCATTTTTTCCTGTCCTTTTCATCCTTCATCTAGAATAAATGAAGAACGACAGGAGTCATTGCTAATTATTTATAACAGGTAAAATTATGTTTTTTGCTTTTTTCTCCCCTTTTTTGTTATTTAGATTTATAATTTGTATAACCTAACTGCTCCTATCATCATACCAGCATGAAATGGGTTGGATGGAGTTGGTGTGTGTGTAGGTACTGGTGAGCATATCTTTCATTTGTGATGAGGTTCGAAATCATCCGAAAACAGAGACAGAAAATCATGCACGAGATGTGAGATCCTCGTGTCGCGATATCCCACAGGCTCGTCAGTGTCTTTGTCATTCATGGAAAACTTCCTCACCTCTCAAACATTCCCAGCCTTCATCAATAACTCCCCTATTTTGTTTCCGTTCTGCCCACACATCCTCTTTCTTTCTCCCATGGGAGAGAAAACTTTCACCGTAGGTGACAGTTTGTGCGGGGAGGGGGGCGCGCTGCGCGTCAGTCACTCGTCTCTTCGGGCAGTCTTCCCCTTTCTGTAGAGAGTAGTGCGACCTGTCTGCTGTAAAGGCCTCTGGAAGTTAGTTTTATTCTAAGTGCGTCTGTCTCTCACTGTTTCCAACAGTGCTGCTTTGCCTTTCTTTCTCTCCCGCGCTCCTGCACCTTCGGCGATGGGGTGTCGGGTTTCAAACCTTTTTTCTCGTTTTTAAAAAAGGGTAGACTGGCTGTGTTGGGAGGTCGAGTGGTAGGTGTAGATTTAGATGTCGTTTATTAGTAAAGTGCTTGTGCAATATTGGCTTTGGCGTGAGGGTTAACTTTAGTAGATGACATTAGTTTAAAAGTTCAATCACTTTTGGTAAGAACAGGAGATTGTAGATCCAGGCCAGTAAAAACCAGTTTCAGGACCTGGGAGTCCCAAATACAGCAAAGTCACTGCAGCACTCAGTATCTCAAAATGCTAAACTTTGATCAAGTTTAAAAAGTTTTTTCTCCTAAAACTGTACACATGCACAGTATACATGCACCAAATGAAAACCTGCATGCAGATTATAAAGAGGCCCAATAATATTCTCAGTAATTTGTATCAGACCGCACCATAACTTACTTAGGATTTTGACAGCTAGCTCAGTCTGGGACAGTGGCTGGAACTAATTATACTGTTAGGAGGGGGCAGGAAGCCCAAGGCCCTGCCACAGCCACCCACACTCCACCTCCCACCCTACAACATACTCCCAACTTCCAGGTGAAAAAGATTTAAAGAAAGCAGTGATTTCTGTCATTTATAGATATTAAATGTAGAAATGAGTCCACTGGCTTGTTCTCTGAGGGCTCTGCTCATTTTTGACTCACCTCCTCACTTCGATTACATGACCTGACTTCCACTTTAATCATCTTTAAAATGAACAAATAAAAGAAAAACAAAAAACCTACAGCAGTCATGAAAATATAAATATAAAGATTTGCAAAGACAAATGAAGTCTTTCCCTTCAAACAGCTCCACGTGGCTGCAGGACTGATGAGTAAACCTCCTCCACGCTCCGAGACTGATCAGAAGCATCACTGCAGTTTTTTGACGTATTCAATAATATTTAGAGAACAGGAGCAGGATAAAGTGATCTTACATCATTCCACCAAACTCCACCTCATGTAACACCGTGGATATCCGTTACATGAGACAAACACTGGGAGTTGTTCATGTTTGTTTTCAGAACCATGATGAGAAAAGATGAATTTGTCAAGAATGAACTTTTGCTCATTACTCTGCCTCTCCTGGCTTGTAATACAGTCAGTCTTATAGACCTGCTGTTTCGCTGGTCCGGCTTGCTGCTGCTGCAGCTGCAGATCCTTTTAGCTCTATGCAAGTTAAATGCTAAACATCCAGTAGGTATATATATAAAAAAATGGTGGAATACCCTTGGTGTTTGTGTATGGAAACACCTTGAGGAAAAATCAGCAACAGGGTATTTCCTGATGAATAAATAGCATGAATGCTTAAAACAGATGGAAACCAACAAGAAACTGAGCTGCTCTGGAGTTTCCTGGTCTGGGCTGGAGGTGTTAAGTACCCGCGGCACGTCTTGCTGCATCTGCACAGAGCAGTTTGTGTATGTGACAGGAAGAAGACAGCTGGCTCTGTTCCACAGCACATCTCAGTGCAGCGAATGCACCTGGAAATCAGTTTTACGTTAAAGCATCTTCGCCTGCGTTTGTTAGGGCCGAGGCCATACACTGAGACAATAAAACACAGCTGTCTCACAGTGAAGAGACTTATTTCAGTTTCTCTTTGCTCTTCTCTGAATGAACAGTGGTGAAAGCCATTTATCCAACAGAAAGAAGAGAGGATCTTAGTTTGATCTGAAGAGGCTAATATAAAGCTAATTTTATCTGAAAATACAAAAATAAAACAAATAAAGAGAAATGTATCATTTTCAAAGTCCCCCATGCCCCCATAAACACCTGTTGGTATCATAAGTTAATTAAAAAGCTTAATAGGATTGCGTGTAGGGACAAAGAGCACCCCTCATATTCAGTGGATTTGTCTAATGGTACTTAGAAGTCCTTTTGTTTCATATCTTGTCTCAGTTACAACATCCCCTTCCAGGCTACATTCTCCCTTTGACCTTCTTTTTGGAGTAAAGAAACCTCAGAGAAGAAAATGAAGCCATAAGCTCCTTAATCAGTGACACTTTGGGGGTCTTTCACACAATCTTTCGACTTTCATCTTTTTGAAATGCCCCTCTGATTACAATTTGATCCTCTATACCTCCTCTTTTTTCCCATTTACAACACTCATTCATCCATTGGATTAAGAAACAGTTTTATTAAATCATTATGGATCCAAAAGCCATGACACCAACCTTTCTAAAATATCTAATATTACACCGTTTTTAAAGGTTTCTGTCATATAACTACTTTCGCTATTCTTTGCTTTTGAACTGGCTTTATATTCGCTGTGTTGCCATTTTGTTGCAGCTCCTTTCTACTAAACATTGAGCATTTGGCAATGAATTAATGCAGTTTAGTGTAATCTATGCCAAATATGGTTTGCAAAATTATCTACACTGTGAAACGTAACACTTGTTTTAACAGAGTATATTTGGGAAAATGGGAACAGTAACCATCGGGAATCATATTGTGATTCATCTATCAGTAATTGTTACATTCTTAGTCTGTGGCATGTTGTCCACTCTAAAACTGGACCATGGAAACTGTTGTGATGCTGATATGAGGTGTACACTGTATGATGAGCAATAAATGTTTTATTTAGCCTGAAAAAGCTCACCAGAAACTGTGGATAAGGTCAAACAGCTGGTGTTCAAGCTCTACTCCATTAACATGGGAAAAGAAATGAATATCATGACATTCCAAATACTGGGTCCACCTTTATCCCACCATTATCCCAACTTATGTTGGATAAATTGCTATAAAATGTTGAAAATTTGAGCTCTCAAAGGATAAATCCAGTTCACTTGGTGATCCCTCACTGAGGAAATTGTGCCAGTGAATATGGGATGGATTTTCATAACATTCAGCCTACATTCATGTTTCCCCTCGGTTTGAACCCTGTGGCATCAGCTATACTCCAAGAATGGTAACACAAACCCTGAGAACAGCACCACAGAGCTGCAGACATTTTGTCCTGTTGCTTCTATTCCCCCATGTTCAGACTTGCAGGGTTCTATAGAGACTTTCCCAGCATGCACTGCCCCAGAGATGTTGTGTCTCCATCTGTAAAAGTTTCCAATTCATCGAACTTGCATTTCTTGGGTCTGTGGGAAGAAACCCAGGCACACATGTGAACAGTAGGGAGCTCAGTGACCTTAACAGTGTCAACAGAAAACCCATTTTTAACATGATCCATCGACAGAACGGGAACCAGCAGGCACATATTTCAACTGACACGGGGGAGTAAAGATAATAGTTTATAGATTGACACAGTCACATTTAACAATGATCGGTCCTGGTTATTCACAGAATTCATATAATCTTTAGAAATAAATAGGAATAAGTTATTTTTGTACAATTAAAAGAGATGTAAAAGTTCCCTTTGGTGTTTCTAAATCATTATCTCAAAGAGCAATGATGTGATCAGAATTTAAAAAAAATCAATCTTTGTTTTGCTGGAGGAGGAAAGTAGCCGTTTCCAGTTTCCAGCAGACAGAAACGAGTTCTGTAAGAACATCCAGAATACAGTACTTTCCTAAAACAAAGACTGAAGAGCTCCAAGGATTAAAGAGAGATCTGGTCTGAAATCACTGTTTCAGCAGTTTCTTATGCTGTTAAAAAGTTGGACAGGCAAAAATATTTCAATATGCTTCCAGCACACGCAGCTAAGGAAAAACTCAAAGACAGATGTCTGAGGAATTATGAAAAAAATTACAAGAATATCTAAAGAGCATTAGGGTGACATTTTGCAACCTGAGGAGGTGGTTTTATGCTGCAGAATGTTCACTAGACCAAGAGGGGCTCCACCTCCAGTAAAGGCCAAGCTGGAGAACGCTACCACAGAGAGGTACGACAAAGTCAAGACTAATCATTGAAAAGACAAAAACAAAACTTCATATAAAAGCCCAGGTATTTCTAGACCACTTTCTTTGCAGCTCTTTGGGACTGGAGAGAAAAAGTTTGCAAGCAACAAAATGAAACCTTTAGATAAATAAGCACTTACTTTTTTCTCTAAAAACCCCCCCAACCTTTTAAACACTGCACCCCCTGCACACAACTTTCAACTACAGACTGACGCATATCATCCGCGGCACAAACAGCGTGAACATTTGGTGAAAAGAAAACAAATCTGGTTGACAATGTTGTGATGTCAGTGTGCATAAAAAGCACCATTCCAGGTGCACTTGCATGTCATTTCAGCACATCATTATTTTTAAATTAGTGGGTTAATTTTGTTTAAAACATTAAAGCAGGGTGTTATTTCCTGGGTTTCAGTGGCATGAACTGAAAAAAATGCACACACATACAAAAAAAAACAAAACAAACAAAAACAAAGTTAAAGAATGTGTACCAGCAAAGAGATAAAAATATTCAATATATTTTAGTGATCGTCATTGTTACCAAAAAGTTTTGTGCGTAGTGTGTTTTATCTTGGTATTGTGTTACTATGATAGAAGTCTTGTTCAGATTCTTTTTGATTTCATAACTTTCTCGACCCTCCTCACAATAAATTAATTTGCATTTATTTCTTTAACTATTCAGAATAATATACTTAAAATTTTTCTGTGTAGGAAAGTGAGTTTTCTGCTTTAAGGGAAAAAAAAAAATCAGAAATAACTTTGGTATTTGGCATCAAATGACCTGCTGATGGCTCTCCATCCTTCCTCATTCTCTGACTTATCTGCTGCATTTAACACACTCGACCACAGCATCCTGTTAACCGGCTCCATTACACCATTGGACTCACTGACTTACTTGGTTCCAGTTATCTCTCACAAACCGGACAGAGTACATCTCCCTGGGTCATTCCACCTCAAACCTACACACAGTCACCTGCGGTATTCCCAAGCGGCAACCTCCGGTGGCCAGCAGTAATGCCACCCGGAAATGGACATTTTTTGTAGTTTTCCCTTCATCCGCTAGGGGCTGGCTCCAAGAGCGAGCAAATCCCCATAGACTCCCATGTTAAAAACGCCAACTTCACAGCAGAAATAAACAGGTTTACAGCCTGGTTCAAAAAATCGTTTTAAGTTTATTAGGTCAAGTTTACCTTCATGTCAACTGTGAGGGGGGTGAATTTTTTTATAACTCATTTGTTTAGATGTTATTTATTCTTCAAATTACACATAATTAAGGGCGTGTCCTTATGATTGACATGCGGCAGACCGGAAGCTCCGCCTGCCGACCGGAGGCTCCTAGTTAGCTCCTTCTTTGCTCTTAATAAGGTCTCAGTTTGTTACAGAGTCGCACAACGGCGGTGTTTAGTCAGCGAATTGCAAGTCTAAGCATGTCTTACCTTAACCATGCCGCTTAGGTGGCTTATCTTTGTTAGCTCCTCTTAGTTTCGTGTTAGCTCAGTTAGCGTTTAGCCCACAGTACGTCAGCTGTCAATCATTTGCCCCACGGCCGCGCTGTGCCCATTTTAGTATTTTCCTGGAGTGACGACGTATGTGACACGGCAAGATGGCGACGGTAAGACACGCCCAACTGGCTTCACATTTCTCTATTCAGAAGAGACCGGAAGCTACGTCCAGTAATTATATACAGTCTATGGGTATTCCCCAGGGGTCAGTCCTTGGCCCCATCCTTTTCATCCTCTACCTCACTGTTTCTCAATCCTGGTCCTCAGGTACCACTGCCACTGTGTTCAAGGTGTCCATACTTTAACACACCTGCCTCAAATGAATGGTGCATCAGCAGGCTTGCAAAGAATATGATGAGTGGTTGAGTTAATTTTCATCAGGTGTGCTGGAGTTTATAAGAACCAAAACGTGCAGGGCAGTGGTGCCAGAGGACCAGGATTAAGAAACACTGCTCTACCTCATCCCCCTTAATCAGGTCATCAGTTGTCATGGATTTTCCTTCCACTGCTATGCTGATGACACTCAGCTTTATGTCAACGCCACAGCTGCGACTCCACCCTCATAGTCGCAGTCATCCCTGTCAGCTCAACATCTGTCTGGTGGAGGTGAAAGTGGGGATGGAGCACAACTTCCTCCAACTCAACAGCTCCAAAACGGAAGCCATGCTGGTAGGCTCTTCTCATCAGATCAAAGTATCACTCATAACCAGCATCATCTTCTCTGGCTCAAATATTCCTATCTCATCAGCTGTCACAAGTCTTGGTGTCATACCAAGACCCCCAACTCACTGTCAAATCCCATATTAACCACCTTTGCAAGGCTTCATTTTTCCACCTCCAAAACAAATTCCAAACGCTGCCCATTTCTCTTTTTCAGTTACAGAAAAGTTGCCTTTTTCTCCTCCAGACTGGAGTAGTGCATCACACTTTTCATCGGGATCCCAAGCAAGAGTCTACAGAGGCTCCAATGCATTCAAAACTCTGCAGCTAAGGTCCTGACAAGAGTACATAAACATGACCATATCATCTCCATCCTCCGCTCACTCCACTGGCTTCCGGTGTCTTCTAGGATCAACTACAAGATTTTCCTCCTCACACATCAATACATCCACCCACAGACCCCATCCTACCTTAAAAGAACTCCTCACTCCACAAAACATAGCAAGTCCCCTCCGCTCCACTCATTCTCCTCCGCATTCCCAGAATCAGAATCAGGACACGGCCCCACGATTGTGGGAATGCCCTCCAGGATGCTTTGAGGGTCTTTTTTTCCATTTCTTTTCAACAAAAGCTATGGTTTCCTTGCCTAGATATACTTTATATATTTTTTAAGATGTTTTTAGAGTTTTAAATTTTTTTCCCTTAATTTTTTTTACTCCTACATTTTTCTTTCATACCTATCCCTTTGAGAGCCCATAATGTAAAGGGCACAAATTCAATGTTTTGATTTATCATTATTATTATTATTGAAATATGATATAATATGATATGAAATGCTAAACAAATAATAGATTCATTGTCAAAGCTGCAGATGACCTTAAACATAAGGTTCTCTCAGGGTTCAAATAATAAGGGGAAAAAATAAATCCATGTTTTGATGTAACCTTTAAAACATCAGGAAACAGCAGAAATCATTACACCTGAAAGGGATAAATAAGTGGCAAAGAACCCATCAGCGTTATATCCCAATATTTCATGGTAACTGCATGCAAAAACAAATGTTAAATGTTTCACAGAGCACAAAAAGTTCTTTAGCAATTTACATTTTCTTTTGCCTTTATAGAATAAACCCATTATTATTTACAGGCATCAGTTTTATACTGTAACTTTAAGCTATGAGCTAAATACCAAAGATGACAGCTGTCATGACAACATGCCCTTCATAGTGAGTGATCACTGCAGAGATTTTCCTTTCCAACATTTTCAGAGAGTTTGATGCAGCTGCCATAAAACTTTGAATTTCCTGTTAGCTAGAAGAATGGGACTTTGATCTGAAGCTTCCTTTGTGTCAGATTTCTGTAACACATTAATGACTAACTTGTGTACTTTTTAAAATGACAATTTTGTCGGCTATGAATTATCTGTAAACAGTCCCACATGGCCTGTAACCTGTAAGAATTCAGACATGCATGTTTTTCTAAATATAAAAAAAATTAAAAATGATGGAAAGCAAAAATGGAAAGAAATTGAATTAGTTAAAAAACACATGAAAAATCAAAGTTATAATCGATTCATACATAGAATAAATACAGCATTTTTTCTTTTTTGTATGTAAATTATTCCAGTTATTATTAAATGCATGAAGTGAAAACAGACATCTGTAACTGGGGCTGCTTCTATTACCAGTACATTTATAAAGGAGGAGCCACTTAGCACAGAAACCATGCTTTTGTACTCACTTTTGTACTTACAGTTAATTGATTCAAAATGTGGTCAAGCCATGAATGATCACTCAATACCTGCAGACGTCAGGAAAGCAAAAAATGCCTCACATGCATTTTAACTGACCATCAAGAGAACATCTACTAGATGTGACACATCTAATGGATAATTACCTCTCTTGTATAAAACCACACGCCAACCACAGCGCCTTTTATTGTTCTGAAAAGTCATGCTACAGCAACACCAGATTTCACAACACTTTTAATGAATTAAAGAAGCTTTATTTTACCACTAAAATCCTCTGTTGACCAACTGCTGTTCGCTGACTCTTTATAATGAGAGATAAAGTGGTGATTAGAACTCAAAGAAGCATCGAGATCCATTACGGGGAAAAATGTGGACAGCACAAAGATGAGATTAAAAAAAAAAAGGCTTAATGACTTAGTGGAAAATGTCTTTTTTAAAAGGAAACACTCACACCCTTGTGTCTTTGCAGGAAATAAGAGTTCCACTCAGAGGACACCCACATACTGTAGATCATGAACCCCAGAGCACTGGAGTAAAGGTGCAGTCATCAATCAGAGCTCTGCAGTCATCAACACCACGAGCATGTGGGTGTGCTGGGAGGCAATGGGACTGCACAGATACGGCCCCTCCCTCACCAAAACCTACCGAGCAATCTGACAGAAGTTATAACCTGTTACTTGAAGAGAATTAAGTGTCTTTATCTGTTCACCACATGCTGTGTGACAGAGGCTTAAACAGATCAGGTAATAATGAGCGCTGTTTGGTGGGCAGGTGATAAATGGTTTAAGGTATTGAGTAAAAAGGATAATACAGACTGTGAGTGCAGCAATCTGAAAACTTGACACAAAGTGTGTCACGTTAACTCCCAGATGAGGTCATTAATCAATGCTGTAGTGCAAAGAGGTCCGACAGCTGCTAATTTCGAAGGGATAGGCTGATGGAGAACATCAGTGAGCTGCAACATAAACTCAGCATTTGCATTTTTTTTTCCTTTCAGCCACATGTCCTATTTTCTCCTTTCTGCCTCTCAGAGCTTTACCTTTTGAGGTCTTATCAACACATCTGTCTGAGGAAGTTCGTGTTCTCATCCATTTTTACATCATGTTTTCCTAAAGAGTCACTGGATCCCTGAAGAGCTCTACGAGTTCACCATTTCCCTTCAGGCTTTTCAGAGTGTAACTAAAGACCCCTGACTAACCACAACCCCCAAAATTAACCTGCAGAGACTACCTGAAAACCCCTATTTGACAAAACTTGTGTTTTTACTGTATGGGAACTAATGAAGAAGGGATACGGTGCAATGGAGTTCATTGTGGCATGAACATGTTAATCTTTAAACAAAGTTAATGAACATCTGTTGGGTAACTATTCTTAAAGATTGCCACTTTGTGAGATCTCCTAAACATAAATTCTGTAACAGATGGCACCCTAATGATTTCCAAATGGCTACTGCATAATATATTTTCTAAGTGCACGGGGAAACTTATGGCTAATGCTGACTGGTCCTACTGTCCAGTGTCACAGGAGCACATGTGAGCTTTCTTGGAAGATATCCTTGGAAATTTCACTTCTCTGGACAAACTGATACCCGATGTCATCTAAAAGTCACCCTCAGTACCCCAATGTTTTTCTCCCTGAAAGACAGAGTTTGCAAGCTAAGTGGGCCCATCCAGCAAGCCCAAACCTGACAGCCAGTCATCATCTCAGCTGAGGGGTTGGGAAAATTTGCAGATGCAGCTGTGCTTGTCGTCACTCGGCCCACATGGAGCTACTCACCGACTTTAGAGAAACGTTTTCATTAAATTATATATTGGACTCCAGGGTTGTTCTCCTCCCATCCTCTCTGGCCTTTTCCAGAGAGTGATAATCACATAAAAATTTGTTAGCGCTTTATTTGACAGCAGAGCAGATGATCTGCTGGACAAACTGAGAGACGTAAGCCTACTGATAATACTGTACTTCTAGGAACACAATGGATGTTTTATTCTATTTCAGCAAATATTGTAAATGCCATGAGGGACATACAGTTAAGCTCTGAGAGTCATTACAGTTGCATTACTGCACTAAGTGCAGAGAGGAAAGTAACCGGGCATTTGTTAGCTTTGTGGCACTGGTGGTATCGGCACATAAAATCTACAGCGATATTCTGTAGGCTTCTCAGACCACAGACGTTTACTCCAAACCAAGTCATCAAGGACAGAATGAACAAACTGAGTCTGTTCTTGCAAAATCAGAATAACGAGCAATCCGTATACTTCTACCTGGAAGGAAAAAGGGAAAGTTTTTCCTTTTGACAGCTCTGCTGGCGAGAATGGATTGCTGCTCCAAAGTCTGGATTTCCTATAAATAATGCAAGACTATTACACTTAGTTAAAGGTGCATTGCGCAAGTTTAAATGTTAAATACTATTCTTTTCTTTCCTCCACATGCTCTTACAACTGCCTGATGTGTAGAATGAGCTGATCTTTCTTTACTGCGGTGGTCTTGTTAGCTCATGAATTTCCCCTCGGGGATCAATAAAGTATCTTTATCTTATCTTATCTTATCTTTTATACTGTTTCTGAATGATCAATGCGAGAAATTTGGGCACATAGCCTCAGGGGGGCGCCTGTGGAGGAGACGAGCTGCATGTTCTTGTTTGTCTGGCTGCACCTGCACCGGTATTGAGACAACACCAACTGCTGCTAAGAGATGGAGAGCAGGTGCCTCTCAAACCCCAACTCAGACTCCAGTGAGACAAAGAAGAAAAGTTTTGTCTTGTAAGATGCAGAGATCCAAACTGGAGTCTGACCGGTCCCTATGGCGGGGGGGCGTTTTTTGGCACAACACCGGCGGCACCGGAGTAAGACGGGAGTAAACAACTGAGCAGCTTTCTTTTTTTTCTTTTTTTAATTGGAGGGAGTTCGATCTAGTCTGGGAATAAAACAGGACCCGCAGTTGGCTTTCTTCTTACTAACAAGGTAAATGTGATGTATGACGGAAATAAGGATGCATAATATTGCAATGCTAAGTTTTAGCATGTAAATGTAGCAGTATGACAGCCATATGACTGTTCCCGGGGGAGAGATACACTCTTGCCAACTTGTTAAATTTAGTTGATGTGGTAATTTTATAAGGTAATCGTAGTCTCAGCCTGTGAATTTAGATATTTGAACTACAAGCCAGCGTTAGCCTGTTTCTACCGTTAGCATATAGTCCGTCAGTTTACTCAATGGTCAAACTGTAAACAACTTGCAGATTTTTAACTTTATTACTTCAGTAGACATGGTGACTCTAATTTAACCCACGCTATATTCAGTCTGAGCCCAAAGTTAGAGACCAACGCAGTCAAAGCAGCTAATGCGTGTGCACAACATTAGCATCACTTCCACTTGTCGCCGAGGGGAGGGGGGAGGGGGAGGGGGGCATTTCTGGAAAAACAACCTGGAACTTGCGCTGTACTCCTTTACCCATTTACTGAGGAAATTATCTCACTTTTTATAACTGTGTGGGGAAAAAGTGTGTACCTCGATTAGGAAACAATTTTTTTAATGGAAGTAGAATAAGTTGGATTAAAACCAGAAGCAGATGGACTGTTTGATTTAAAAGAATCTGGGTCTATTAAAGTCTAATTTTCACAAAAAAATTGCCTAGAAATGATAAACGTGTGTTAGAACTTATTCATATAATGTGTGTGTTCCATCAGTGTTTTACATCTGTTTTTTTTTTGTTTTTTTATCATTGTGTGGCCTTTATAGTGTTTCATTGTACAGTAGATGGATCAGAAAGTAGGTCAGGTCTAGCTGCTAGTTGCAGCAGTGTTTACTTCACGTAGCACGATTCTACGTGAAGCAAACACCGCACCCAGAGGAGCATTTGGCAAACCACTTATTTTCCGTTATCTTCCGTCTTTTTACTCTTGAAGGGTTTGTGCTGTTCTGATGTGTTGCCTTTGCTATGGTAAAAGATCCGATGACAACTCATTTTTGTCCCCTGTGGATGACATGAGTCTCAGATCCCAATTACTGGTATCATTACTGGTACTGCTATTATCTCAAACACGGAGTTAAAAAATGAATCAAATAAATTAATAAATGTGTCACACATAAAAAGAAGAAAGAAGAGAGAAAAAATAAATAAATTACCATGTTCACGTTCAAAAAAGGAGGAGGAAGTAAATAAGTATTAGAATATATTAGTCAAGTATTATTTATTGTATCTGAATACTGCTGTCCCTTTTAGATGCTGCAGTTTTGGCGATGTGGCCAAAACAGCATATTCACGTCTTTTCAAAAAACATTTCAATTTCTATGTTTTACAACAACCAGAAAAGTGAATCAATTTTAGACAGATATCATTTTCCTGTTGGTAAAATCAAGGTTTTTCTTTAGTATAAAAGTCTTTACTTGACATTTGTAAGATTTCTTTTAAGGTTCAATCATTTTCATAAAGAAAATTTTTAAAAAAGACGCTTTTATGTAATGTCCTCTGTATTTGAAATTGGGACTTGCTTACTGTCTCTATAGGGGAGCAAAAGGCTAAGTGAGACAGAAAGGCTTTTACAAAGAATTGTGGAGGGATTTAGTTAGTTAATTTTACTGAATGCTTGTTTATAACTGAGTTTTACATATGGCTGGACCTGACAAGGGGAAAGAGAAGGCTAGGGAAAGAAAGGATAAGAAGAGAACATGAACAAAAAAGAGAGTGGAAAGAGAAAAAAAAAAAGAAAGATGCACCAAAGCCAACTGCTACACCTGCACATACACAACAGAAACCATCCCACAGTCTTTGCTGGAAAACAAAGCTGATGATCATCAGGAGTACCTAGTGGGGACAAGCAAGCTGAGAACAACCTGAATTACAACAACTGCCAAAGCATGAAAATCACATCTACACACAGAAAGAATTACCAAAAAAACAAAAACAAAAAACAAACAAAAAACAAACTAAAATATTTGTGTGCCATTTTGACTAATCAACCAATTGATTAGTTGTGAACATTCCTAAAACAAAGGTCTCTCTCATGTGGGCTAATGGTAACATTCAACTGTCATCAGGAAAACATGGAAAGCTAAAGTCCATAAAAAGTTACTGCCCCCCCTTAATTACATCTCGCTAACAGTCAAAAATCATCCAAAATGAAGAAAATTGAAGGGAAAAAAAGGACTTGGGTACAACTCCTCCACCTGATGCACATACTGGATCAGTTACCTGAGACATTTAGTTACTTTCATTGCTGCATAACTCACATGAGCTGCAGAAAGCAATCGTCCACATACTTTTCAAAATAAAATACTTTCAGCTTTCTTCTTACAGTAGTGCTTTTATGCATCAAAATAGAAAATTACAATGAAGTCAAACATTTGGACACTGTTGTCATGGATAAAGTCAGGTCACGGCTTCAATATTTTTTAGACAAACTGGACCTCTGTCCACTTTCGATGAACAAACTTAAGTCAGGTAATTCTGGTCCAATGTAAAGGTCTGGAGTCAAAACAAAGAATGCATCCAGATATTTGAATTGTCAGAAAACTTAATACAGGATAAAATTTTCATGTGACAGCTGCCATTAAATTTACCCATAAAATGACCAGAATAAAGGAGAAACTTACACAAAACAAAAACAAAAAAGTGATATTTTGATTAAAAACGTTGAAAGCACACACATTTGAGGAAATCCGGCATAATAACAGGTTCAACGTGCATGAAAACCAGAAACAGTCTGATGTGGGAATTTTATCCCTCCACTCCACTAGATGTGACATAATCTGAGCCCACCAGTGGTCTGCTAATGCAGTGGAAACCTTTAAATACATTTCTTTCTTTAAAAAAAACAGCAGCCTAAAAATCTTTCTGCCTCATACTGCCAGCCATTTAACATTAATTTGCATTCAGTGCAAACTTCAATAACATTATGTGCTAAGAGCAACATAATGCCCCACTAATGCACAACATCACGGTAACTGTAATATGTCACTGTCTGCTTTTAAATGCATCTGTGTTGAGATGGGTGCTTTAATGTACTAAAGAGTCACATTGCCCAGCGAGGGCTGCGGGGCCAGATTTTACGATGCATCTCAGTGCTGCTCCCCAATATGAAAAATGATGTGAGTCATTTATGACTGGATCTGCTGAAAGAAGTGAGTTAATGCATCAGGCAGCCGGGGGGAAGATCAAAAACAAAGGCCTGAGCTCCTGCCTGCAGGGCCATCCAGGAGAGTGGACATGTTCATTACAAACACTCCCCTCAAGATATCACTCAAGCACATCACATCTTTAGATAGCTTGCATGTCTGTGCTGTGCTTAGATAGTGCAATTATGGATTTGGATGAAAGCACAAAGCTGTCTATTTCTGTTTAATGAGCTCAGTGACAGCAGAGTTAAGCACGTTACTTATATAAAACTTTGCTTTCCGTTTGGCGTCATCAGTTGTATTTCTGTGGATCTATAATAAGGAAGGTAAAGGTCACTGTGGATTTGATGTCAGTTTTAACTGTCTCAAGTAACTACACATGTAAACTCCTCTTATTCTGCTTACTGATGCCATTTTGATGACATCCATCCTTCTCCATGCCGCATGTGTTGCACATGTATGTAACACTTTGCGGTTCAAAGGTTTCTGAGTCCACTGCTGTCATCACGGTTGATGTATTCTGCAGCATGCAGACAGCAGATGCTCTCCCCTGCATGGTGCCTTCAGTATGGGGCAAACTCATCTTCACCTTCATCCATCCTCTGACATTGTCCAGTGAGTCACAGTGAGCCAAACATTACCCAGGTCTTCTGAGATTTCCATGACAGACTATGAAGCTGCCTGGTGATGATGTGTGTGATGTAGCCCGAATGCTTAAAGGATAAGTTTCTTTTTTTTCAACCTGGACCTTATTTCTAGGACTATATACGTGCATTCACTCACCGGTAATGTTTCTGCATCACTTTGAGTCCTTGGGAAGATATTACATTGAGTCGTGAACGCGCGGCCCCGAAAAGTGTATAGAACGCCCTGATATCTAACAGAAAGCTAAATCTGGACTCACAGAACAACAGTGCTCATTTGTTCGTTCATTCAACTTAAAATATTGGCAAAAATCAAGGAGTTTTGCTGCAGATAATGTCTAATATAGTGGGTGCCCTGTCTCCGCCATCATACTGGACGTTCACCGAAAAGCGACTCAACGTTATATCTTCCCAAGGAGTCAAAGTGATGCAGAAGCTTTACCGGTGAGTAAATGCACATATAAACTCCTAGAAATAAGGTCTAGGATGAAAGAAAAAAAAGAAACTTATCCTTAAAAGGTTTACATTGGTAAGATTTGTAAAAAAAAAAGAAAAAAAGAATGAAGCTAGAATCAGAATGTGGCTGCAACAGAGATGGATCTCATTTAACTGAGACAATTTGAAATGTTTGTGTTTGGGCCAATTCTAATTCCTATCTTAACCCTCAAGCTCAACCCTCAAAATTAGTAGCCCTCAAAACCAAGGGTCTGTCCCAAACCGCGCACTTGACAACTTCAAACACTGTTTTTGAGTGTGTAGTGCACACATGGTGTCTTTTAAGCCAAAAATTCAGTGCACTGAAAGTACCAGGATGTCGCACTAATCACACCCAAAAATGCAGTGCAAAACGAAGCACACTACTGGCACTAAACAGACGCCATCTTGCTGACGTAGGGGAAGAGGCGGGACTTTCGAACTGTTTTCAGAGCAGAATAATGGCAGTGAACAAAGCGGTGGTGACCCCTGCTGCATTGGAGGTGGTATTGTACTGATTTAAGTAACGTTTATGAAATGATTTAGACATAATTACTAATGTTTATTGTGGCATGCTACCAAGCTGTTCACTCCCTGATGACAGTTATGATCTGGTCATGTGTTTGAGGCTGCGGTTATACCAGCTCAGTAGAGTTAGCTTACGTTAGCGGGCAATGCTAGTCCGTCACTTCCTGTACATGCAGTGCTCTGTTTGGGTCAGCAATGTAGGGACAACAGTTTGCACGACAAACGAAGTACACAGTGCGCACTACGCACTGAATTCCAGTGCACTCTGGCAAGTGTGCGGTTTGAGACAGGCTCCAAGTGTTAAGGGCTATTTTGTGACTTGGAAATGGGACACCCTTAGATACATCTTCAAATTGTGGGGGGCAGCATTACACCAAAGCGGCATTCAGTCTGGTAATTCAGAAGAAGAAGAAGAAGTAGTAGAAGAAGAAGAATTTACTTTATTTACATTTATTTGCAGTGTTAACCCTGTCTAACCATGAACGTATTCAGCTGTCACCACATACCACGGCTTATTGAAAGGTAAACACCAGCTATAACGAAAATTACGTGGGTAACTGTGGTTCTGTGATTTCCTGAAAGACTGCCAGCCAGCTGGCCTGCACGTAACCTGATTGACAATTGTCATTAGGACTCGACCTGTGAAGAGCGCGAGGAGCTTTGTTTACAGAAGGAATGAAACAGAACTATCGTTTCATAACTCTGCGACTATGGGAGATGACATCAGCCTGGTTGTCGTCATCATCATTTTCTGTACCGCTTATCCAGTTCAGGCTCACGGGGGTTGCTGAAGCCTATCCCAGCTATTATCAGGCGAGAGGTGGGGTACACCCTGGATAGGTCGCCAGTCTGTCGCCGGGCCAACACAGAGAGACAGACAACCATTCACACTTACATTCATACCTAGGGTAGGGGTATGACACCCTTGATTTCTGTTTCATAAAATGTTTAAGAAAGATAGAATTAGCTCTTATGCACTAGAAGACGGATGAAATATATGACTTGTATTAGTACTTTGTTTATTGCCTTCTCTTCTATGTAACTGATTTGGTGTACTTTTGGTACAACAAAATATATGTACAGAAAAATATGTACAGAAAGAGGCAGGTGTTACAAATCTATCTTCTTCCTGCTCCTTTTAATTTGTGGTGTATAGTAAAATTATATTGAAATAATTAAATAAATAATTACATAAATTATGTAAACCATGAATGAAATAAAAGAGAAAGAAAGAAAGAAAAAATAGGTCTATGAATCAGCCATTTCCAAATGAATTGTAACACATAAGCTTTACAAGTAAATGAAATTCAATTCAGCTTTACTTGTGCAGTGCCAATTCACACCAAAGTCATCTCAGGGCACTTCACAGACAAATAATATGCAGTATAGCCTTGCTAAGGAAACCAAAAGAGTGGATCAAATCTAGACTTTAAAGCAGTCCTCCATCCTGAGCTGCATGAGGCACGGGCAACAGTGGAAAGGCAAAAAACAACTTTTAACATGAAGGAAAAACCTCCATCAGAACTCGGCTCATTGCCTCAACTGATTAGAGTGGAGAGGACCAGTAAGAGACCAAAAGGGACTGCAACTTTTATCCAGCAAAACTGGAAAAAAGTTGTTTATACCTGGAAATAAAAAGACAACAATGAGAGGGAAAAGAGGAGCAGAGTGCATCATGGGACGTCCCTCTATGGCAGCATAGGGATGGCTAACCACCCCTAACGCTGCTTACGTTATTGCATAACAGCGCTGTGAATGGACAAATGCAAAAGCTATTACACTGGGATGCGTAGCGGTAAAACCCTGTTAAAGAAATAAAGAATGATTGAAAATGGCACCACATGTTTAAAGCTGAAACAGTGCCTTTTCCTGCATGTTTCCTGGGTTTTCATTGGTCAGGATGCTGATTGTCGCTCACAGCTGAAAACAGTTAAGCTCAATCCCGTAGAATATTATCTCAATTGTGAAAGCATAAAGCTGCCAAGTTTCCCATGGGATTTGAACTCACGCTTTCATACTTCTCCGGAGAGTGAAAGTAACTTCGTCTTTGAGTGCGGGCACTCTCTTCTTACCAGAATCGGCCACAAGCACACGCTCTCCACAGTAGCCTACGTGAATTGAATTTCTTTCTCCGAATGACGTGAACTAGAGAGGCTGCTAGCTGCTAAGCTAGCCTCTTTAGCGCCACCTACTGTAAAAGCAGCTGATTACCTGCCGCGGAGGAGTTATGACCAGCTGTTATGACGTGAACTAGAGAGGCTGCGAGCAAGCTGCTAAGCTAGCCTCTTCACCACCTGAAGGCAGCTGATTACCTGCCACAGAGTAGACCGTGGCAGGTAACTCAGACGAGGAGGGGGAGGGGGGAGATAGCCGTGCGGAGTCGCCTCGGCAAAAATTTAGCAGTTTTCGGTGCTTTAATAGGAGGGAAAGCACTACCAGGGACCAGTGGATTATACTTATCAGTGAGGATGTGCAGTCAGTAAGTGTTGCTGCTTCTGTAACTTATCTTTTGTGTAAGAGACCAGTAAACAGTGGTTGACGAGTGGACAAGCTGCTAATGTAGCTACAGAAGCTAACACTGTTTGGTTAACTTCACGTCACACGTCCGCTCCTTATATTCATCAGATTCCAGCCTGTTTACTCCGCGGATCCTCTCAATCAACTGTGCCGTTATGTTTTTATCACGTTTTTCTCTGTTGGGACATCATTTCCTTCACTCGGTCTGTACTGATAAAACTCTGTTTGGGCTTTGACGTTTGCCTCGTGAACGTGCTTACAGACAGGTCTAACTCATGCGTATTCTCGCGACAAACAAAAGTTGGGGTTAAAATCTTATGTTTTTTAGTTAAATCAACTTAAAATTCACACTCTCTAGTCTGAAATAAGTTTTGACTTTCACTCAAAGTAAATTCATTAATTTGTTCCAGCTTCTGAATGCATGAACAACAAAGGTGGAGGAGCTATTTTCAGAACTCAACATATTCAAACTACAAAGCATCATGGGAAATACAAATTTAGCAGGAACTTAACATTTTATGATTGATGTCCTTTAAATTTGCGTTCTGAGTTTTACTGCCTCTGTTATGTCCACAGTCAGTGGAAATTGTTGAGAAATTCTGTTCAGTTTGGACGTTAAACTTGCAGCATGAGTGTAAAGGACAGTATAAGGAGATAAACTCCCAACCATTAGCAATGAAGAGTTGACTTTGAATGTAGAAGCAACACGACAAATGTACTGTTTCTGTTTCTAAGCAGTCACAGATTCATATGTTGTGCACAGATTCTTCCAGTTAGCATCCTGCAAAATGAAACCCAAGGAACTTTCAGGAAAAGACACTGTTTCAGCTTAAAAGATATGTCATTCTGAATCATTCCTTATTTCTTTAACAGAGTTTTGTCACTACACGTCCCAGTTTAATAGCTTTTGCATTGGCGCATTTATAGCGCTGTTATGCAATAACAGCACTTTTCAATGTTTGTCATTAGTATCTGCTTTTATTACTGCTTTACCCAACACGATAAAATCTATTTTCCTCACAGGCAGAACACTCAGAACCTGCCTTGAAGTCATTTCAAGTAAAATACTTTCTGCATCATAAACTTACAGTCTGGTTAAAAACATGAGCTGCGTTCGATTAGCATTAGCTTCAGTCAAAGCCATCCACTCACAACAGGCCATTTAACTGGTTTGGAGGTAGATTCCTCCTTTAATGCAAATTAGAACCCAGTCTGATCTCACAAACAGCTCATTTTACTTTTAGATCCTGATCCTGAATGAAAGAACAGAGGTGACTGCAGAAGCTGTAAGAACATGGAGATATTACCCCCCCCCCCCCCTTGGATATAGACTGCAAATCCATTCAGTCATTTTAGCATTTCAAAAGCATTTCCACCATTCAGGGCATGTATGGATGCACCCCTCTTCCCTTTTTTATGATGCTTATCTGCTATATAGTAGCTGTTCAGACGTTCAGTAATCTTTCTCTCATGAGTTTGCAAGATATGTTAAACAGAAACTTCAAGTCGGACATTTTACACAAACACAGAACATCATCATGCGATTCCTGGCATGTGACCTTGTGAAGACTAAAGGTCTCACCCGTGTGAAGCTTACTTTACATGAAATTACCAGATGGGACCTCAAACTCAGCTGTGACAGCCAGAAAAACCAGTGGGTGTCTGGACGGACTGATGTGAGAATGAAACTCCACAACAGGTGTTTTTACTCCAGTTTGGGGAAGAAAAAGGAAAAAACAGACCAAGTCAGGTGTCAACCACACACGGCTTAGAAATGCAATCATTTTTACGGCCTGTGGGGTCGACTCCCTTACCAAACTGTGGGGTCTTTCAGGTCTTGCTGCCACTTCTGTTATATACAAGTTGTCCAAACAGATTATCAAACAGATAAAGGTAACAGCTGTTTTTTTTTCTTTTCAAAAAGGTATAGGACGATTAATCTCAATCCTTTTTAAGGTTTTCAATTTTGTTTTGTTTTACTTTTTCTGCATTTCCAATTCACTAATCATTACGTTCTTCTATTTTGTCTCTAAATAAAAAAGCACTAGTAAGTTGATGAACATCCACAAATCAATCTCTCTCTCTCTCTCTCCCTCCCTCCCTCCCTCCCTCCCCTAAATTGAAAATGTAATGCATCTTTATTGGGCCTGGTGTATAGAAACCCATCCACACGTTGCCATTGTGGTTTGCTTGCGAAGTGGCACGGAGGCTGGAGGTTATTTTCTCCGTGCAGACATGCTCTCAGCCCCGCGGAGGGGGAAATGCACTGGTGTGGAATAGAGAGCTTTTTTAAAAGCCTGTGAATAAAAGCTTTGACATCCCCTCTGCCCTGTATCCCTACAGCCGTTCCTATCTTCTGTTTTCTCCAGCCGCCCTCACGCCACTGTTTCTAGCAGAGCTTGTTGAGATGCAGTGAACACAATTAGGCCCGATGTAATGAAATCACACGGCTCTGGTTAATGCAGACGCTGGTGAGTGGGGTCAGCAAGTGTGTGTGTTAGTGTGAGTGAAGTGAACCAAGGCAGCTGTCTGACCTTTCTTTTATGTTATCAGATGGACCCAAAGCCTTGTCTTTCTCAATAACACTAAGCCTCCATATTATATAACCAAGATGAGGATCTTTAGTTCAAGTGTATAAAACCCTTCTTACATTTCTCATCTCATAAATATAAAATATTTGACAGGGATATCATGGTGTAGTGTCTCTTTGCTAGATTTTCTTGATTGACCTCATAAAAAAAAGTATTTAGATTGGTTGATGGAGAAAAATATTCCAACACTCCAACACTGCCAAGAATGGCAGCAAGCAAATTACGGTGAATATAACACTTAGTTCACTGCTCTACCTAAAGTTGTAAGTTATTTTTCCACTGCACACTGAATAATAAATCTAGTTTTGGGAAAAACTGTGAAGACCAGCACACTAAAAAAACACATTACAGCCAGTCTAACACATCATTACACTTGGCACGACCTTATCCAACAGCACCTCGGGTGCAGAATCAAACAGATTAAATACTCATTGACATTTAATTCCTGGATCACATCATCATAAGCTGCTGACTCCCAGTTGTTGCAACATGACTCAAAGCGCCGTCTCATTACTCTGTAGCGTAGATGTCAAGACCTACCATGCAGGACCGAGAGACGCCCTCAATCAGAAGTCAAACTTCCACCTCAGGATATTCAAGTGGGTCCTGAATGCTGTGATCCTGAGCAGTTAATCAGCCAGATAATGAAAGGGGTTCATCCTGTATGTAGCAACAGAGGCACAAGACCCGGATTAAATGGACCTAATGGGGTGGATATGTACCTTTGTAGCTCTAAGCAGGGGTTGGGTGCTGAAGGGATGTGTAAGGTCAAACAGTATGTTCCTTTCTCATTTAAAACTTGCAGTTACACGCCCTGTGAGCAGAGCTCCCCCACACTCAGTACTGCGTTTGTCAAATAGATTAACCACCCATTTTAGTACATCATTTATTCAGCATCTCTAAACTTGGTATTTTTCGTGTTTTGCCTTTTGCTTTGTTACCTTTTTCCTGGAAGTCCACCTGGAGGATGAGGATGATGCTCTCAAATGAATGTCTCATAAAGACAACTTGGACTGTAACAATATGGATTGTTTTGGTTTTATGACCTAAATTCCGAAAAAGTTGAGACGTAAAGTAAAAAGTAAATAAAAACTAAACTGATTTACAAATCTCAGAAACAAACATAAAAACTGACCACAAAGGACTTGGAAGTGAAGAAACTATTTGCTCGACCTTTTGGGGAAGAATATCGTTCCATTTTGATCTGATAAATGATTTTGGCTCCCCAACAATGATGGATATACTGTAATCTGTCATAATTTAGATTTTATAATTTGCTGAATGTTTTCGACTGGTGAAAATTATGGAGTGCAGGCCAGTCCAGCACCAGACTCTTACCATGAAGCTGTGCTGTTGTAATAGATACATTTAACAGTTTTGCAGTTGTGAGACCTACCAGTTCTACAGGCACTAATGTATCTCTACCCAACCAGATGTTTAGCCTTTCAAACTGCTGTGCTAAGAGAAAACCAGATGTTTCTTCTCTTCTAAACTAATCAGTCGGCTCAATAACATGGACACTTTAAACTTGATGCATCATCTGTTAAAATGCTGAGTTTAGTATTGCTTCATACATAAAATAAAAAAAGCATGTTGTAATTTTTGGCCTTTGATGTGAGCTGAGGGAGAAATATACCAATTATATAAAATACAGACCTTTAAAAATGAATAAACATCAGCTGCAAATCTTTTATTCCTTATGACCCACCAATAAGAAGAAGCACCACAGAATTGCCTGTAGACTGAAAAATGTAGCCAAGATAAGACATGAAGGATTCATCATCATTAGTTCACGGCGAAGAACAGGATGTTCAATACATCCTGTATGAATTTATGCATTAAACCAAGAGTCGTGCATTATCCATAGATTAATGAATATATGATTTGCTCCCTTATTTTTAAGTGTTACCAAATTCTCTTCCCCTTAGTGAGTGAATGAATTGGCTCAAAAGCAGCAGCTAAAATATATTCTCACTATTCTGCAGCAACAAAGACTATGGTCTTAGTTTTCCCACCAATCAGAGCTCCAGAAGAGTCTCATCCAAAACCTGCAATTATGAACTCCTTCACTTCATAAAGCTTCCTGTGGGTGCATGTGCAAAATGGAAAAAAATCCTGTTATCAAGTACATTGACTACGCTGGCGTAATTTTCAAGGATGACACAGTTTCTAAAATATTTTCTCCTGACGTCTTGTTCTGAGTTCTTCAAAACTCCATTTGAAGAGTTTGAATGTGAATGATGTAGAATAAGACTCCCAGGAAAGAAGCTGTGTTTGTGTGGACAAGGTCTGAGTGTATTTGACTTTGCCTTGAATGTGTTTTTAAAGTGGTGAGAGTATAACAGTGGACTGAGGAGTCATGTGAAGAAAGAAATACTTCTCAGGCACTTCCGTTTCTCTGTTCACTCTCTGCAGTAGTTGACATTTGGAGGTGCTGCTTGTATTTTTACTTCCAAGCTTGTTTTGTAAGCCTGACCACCACAGAACCCAGCAGTGCTTTACCCTGCTGATACAGTTTATGTACATATGGCAGCTGTTTTCACACACACAGATCTAACGGTGTGTATACGTGTGTGTGTTGGATGCAAGTGATGTGTTGCATTATATTGCTCGGGTCTCTGTCCACCCCCTCATTCCTCACCTCAGTGTCTCAAACAGCAGTGCAGCAGCAGCACTGACTGGGTTACTGGGTGCTCCAGGGTATTAATCAGCTAACTGGCAGCCATGGAGGTGGGCAAGACTCCTTACACTGATGCACATGCTTTTTAATCAAAATGTCCTGTACAAATTGCAGCGTGTTTGAAAGAATAAGATTAGATTACTGCTTTGATCTCTTAAAGCTAATTTAGCTCTTCCTGCCAGATCACACATACAGTACATGTAGATGTATATGCACACACACATACAAGAAGAAGCATGTAGAAATGCACACTGACCTCTGAAGCCGTCTGAAGCTCTTAAAAGAGTTACGATCATTTGTCTAACACATAGACCACCAAAGACTGTTCTCCCAAGGGTTCAGAAATCCCTGCTGGTATAACACCACATTTTCATGTGTGTGTACTCACACTCAGGTGCTCCCTACACAAATCCATCTAACAGCTCCTCAGTTGTAAAAGTTGGCTCCATACCAAAACCATTATTGAAGTCTTTACATTAAAGCTCCACATATGGCTTCATCCAGGGATGATTTGTGTGTGTGAGTGTTTCACACTTTAGAAACTGAACACTTGAGTAAAATTGTTTAAGGAAATTTAAAAATACCAGCCTAGAGAACTGAACCCAGGACTCTGATCACATGACACCTGAGAGGTTGTCAATCCGTTGGGTGGACACATAAAGGAACAAGAGAACAGACAGCTGTTGCATGGGTGGTAGATGTGTTTCTGGCTGACTCCACTTCTCTTAATCCACCAAATACTCAAAATAAAACCCAGTGATAACAGAAAAGAAATCAGCTTTTCTATTTGGTTAAGATCCACACATAGGTGATGCAAGCAAACTCGGACAAACCACAAAATGTATTTGCAAATGTGATGCCACGCAGCAGAAGAGTGGGCTACTGAAACTCATCTGTAGTCCATTAAGCAGCCTCTTCAGGAGGACTACTTAAGTTTCATGTGGAAAACTTCTGTCAGAGCTTATTTGCTGTAAACTGGCTGTTTCCCTCTCTGAATTAAACAAATATTTTAAAACTACTCTGAGTGCAGTACAGGTATCAACAACGGAGACAGTGGCCACACATCAAACAAGCAAATGAAGCAGATAAAAGGGATAAAAACAAATTAGGGGAAAATTCAATCTCTCTGGCAGAGCTCTTTGTTCTGCAGGACTCCAGGAAGCCGAAACAGAAAAGCACGAGATAAGTGAAAGAGTGGTAAAAGAAAGAGTGGTGGATAGAGAGGTAACATTAGAGGGGAGACCACAGGAGTGCAGGAGGGATGAGCAGCAGTTGGGAAGATGGCACGCAGAAGATGCTTCTTTCTCTGTGGAGGACTGTCCGGATTAATCTTGAGGTGGATGAGACGCCATCCAGTTTAAACTAATGGGGAGGGAATTTATGGTAACACTTAAAGAATGAGATCAATAGGAGCAGTGCTTCCAGCAAAGAGGAGAAAGAGGAGGAGCTGACTTGCTCAAAAAAAAAAGAGTCAATAACAGCCAACGGGATCAGTTACATTTCAGTGATACCGGGCCAACAGTCAGAAGAAAACCAAGAGATCAGTACTGTTATCTCTGACCTTGTGACAGGTGTCATCAGTCTTATAAACCTGCAATCGATCCTTTCATGGAATTCAAACAACTTTAACATACGTAAACTAAGTACGGTCTGCAGAGTATCTGAGTTAGAAGGTGGACTCCATCTTTGCAGCCTGCTTTAAGAGGGAAAGAAAATGGTGCTGAACTTTTAACCTGGTTCAGTTTCTGAGCAACATCATTGCTTAGAAACTCCATCCGTCCGTCCATCCATCCATCCATCCATCCATCCATCCATCCATCCATCCATTCAGTGTACATCCCGGATGTACACTGAAGTGTGAATCAAGTAATATCTTCCGAAGGAGTCAAAGTGATGCAGAAACTTTACCATTGAGTAAATGCACGTATATACTCTTAGATATAAGGTCCAGGTTGAAAAAAAAAAGAAACTTATCCTTTAATCTGTTATTCTGTGTTCAGTCATTTGACTTAGTCAATGCAAAAAAAAAAAGAAAAAGAAAAAAAGGAAGAAAGAAAAAGAAAGAAAAACACTTGCTAAATAAATTCAAGAAACTTAGTTTGAGCAGCTGAACATATAAACGCAACCTAATAAAACATCAAAAAGACATGACCAGTGGTGGCCAGCACAGTTTTTAACTAAACTGTTGTGTTGATT
>JALJCO010014501.1:0-22033 GCA_023101725.1 Atherinomorus stipes
CCGTGACGCAATTAGAAAGAGACAGCAAAACTCCAGTCCAGCTGGTGGCGTCCCCACCTGTTAGAGTGCGATGTCTGTCACTAATAGACAATCTATGCACGTACATGCGTCGTAGTTGATGTTTGTGTAAATGTACTTTGTTAAATGTTGAAATAAAGAACGGCCCCTCGTCAGTGCAGCAGAGCATGCTGACCGAAAGAGTCAGCATGAAGGGAGCTCCGGCGAGAGACAAACAACCGCTGCCAGAGATCCAACACCCCCACCCCCCTTGCGTCAAACGTTCCGGACTTTGCAATCGTGCAGACGGCCTATTCCAACCGTTCCGTTCTGACAACTGTTCCGGACTTTTGGCGCTGTTGCATGGCACATAAAATACAGATCTAATCCCTTTTCTGGACTTGAGAACTTTTTAATCATGACAAACGTGTCCATGTGACCGTACCCTTAAACTCTGGTCTAGACTCTGGTTTCAGAAATTTTGTAATAAAAGACCATGAAAGCCTGAAAACAGTGTTATGAAAAGTATTTTATTTGATGTGGTGGATCTTTATTTATGTTAATTTTTTTTAAAATATTAAAATTATTTCATTTATTGCCATTTAATTTAAAATAAATCTGAGGTTACTCCGAAAGTACTCAGTACTTGAGTAGTATTATCAGTGGGTTCCTTTTTATTTTTGCTAGAGTAATTATTTGGATGACTCCTTTTCACTTGTTCTTGAGTCATATTTTTCTAAAGTAATGGTACTTTTCTTGAGTATTTTTTGGCTACACTACCCACCTCTGGTTTTCCTTGTTCCTGTGATCTGAGCTGGTGGGAGCATGTAGATGCCGAACAATAGGGAACAAAATGGAGCCTGGAGGAAATCCACGTCATCTGTGTTTGTGATTTGTGTGACCGTTTGCAGCCGAATGCCATCGTGTTTCTTCAGTGATCTCCCAGTTAATGATCGCTGTCTGGTTTGATGATGCCCAATCTTTCCACTCGGTTTTTGACGAGCAATTTCAAGTCCACACGTCAACTGAAAGTCACATCATCCACCAAGTGTCAGGTCTCAGATGCAGCACCAGAACCAGAACCACTGGCTGTCAGAGATGATGTGAAACTTTATGATGTGAAGAAAACCTCATAACGATGCTGAATACGTCTCCTCATCCAGCAGCGTCTGAGCGAGCAGTAAACGACAGTTTAACTCTGCATGGAGGCGTCCCACCAGGCTTGCCGCTCTCTGAGGAGAATCCCATTAAATGTCTGGTTTCTGGACTCTGTTCTGATTCTGACGTCGCGCTCAGAGGGAGACGGAGGAAAGTAAAGCCGGGCATGGTCGTGATCTGAATGCTTAATGCTGGGGCATCTTGTGAAAAGCTGAAGTGGAGACTGAACAGGAAGCCAGACGTTCACCTGCTGAGGAAGCAGCAGAGGCGGCGTTTGGTACGGTGGGATGTTCGTGCTTCACGTCTCAGTCTGATTAGATGTTATTCCAACTTAAAACAAGTGTTGATGTTGGTCTTCTGAAAAAAAATAATTTATTCAGTAAAAATGAGCGTTATCATGTGGAGGTCAGTGGTGTCTGGACTTGTTTACAGCATCAACACAAAACAACAACAAGAAGCAGGTGTCATGTATTTTTTTAAATTTATTTTTGCATGTGTTGTCTCTCTGTTAAGTTGTCTTTGTGCTGCTTTTGTGTTTTCCTGTGGTTTGTTTCGTGTGTTGTGTTTTTTTTTTAAAAATATTGTTTCGATTCTCTGCAGTCTGTTATTATTCCCAACTCATTTGTTGTTTTTTGTTTGTCTGTTTGTATGTGTTGTTTTACTTTGTGGCTTTTCTTTTCCTTTCTTTATTGTAGTTTTTTTCTTTTTATCTGTTTGAATGCGGTTTTTTTCTCTTTGTTGGTATTTAGAGTAACAGTTCCTTTAAGTGAGTTGTTTTGCCCCTGCGGTCTCTGTGGTCTTTGTAGTCAGTGCTTTATGATGTGAAGAAAACCCTCTTAACATAATAATATGTCCTTATAGGTTTTTTTTTTCTTTTATCGTGATAAGATGTGCATCAAAACAGAGGACAGGGTGAAAGGGCATGACATATATGTGTTAACATACAGTGGAGAGAAAGGAAAGAAAAGTAAAACAGATCATAAGCGATATCCAGTACACAATTAGGGCAAAACACAAAAAAAGAGATAGGCCTAAATAAATAAAAACATTGAATTTAATATCATTAATTAAGGTATGATGGTGCAGGGCACTATTACTGCATTCCATTTTCCTTGGAACTGGGAAGTGGGAACTGGGGATGATGTCACACCAGACTAAACTGTGTTCCAGTTCACAGGTCGAAAAACCAGATAGCAGCTTAGCAAAACAGCGTGTTCGCTAAGGCTATTGTCCATTGTTAGCCAAGTAGGTGTTGTAGTTCACATATACTGTACCACATGAAAAATGTGAATTACACTGCCGCAGCTTCCCCCTACATCTATATAAACCAATACTACATGTACGACTGATTTAATCTAACAAAAATTAGTCAGAACTGTTAATGAATGTAATATAACAGGAGCTTCTACTGCTGCGAACACTGGGCACGGCCATCTCTAAATCTGTACTCAGAGGTGGGGAGAATCTCCGAGTTCAACTCTCTGCTTCAAGCGTCTGTGTTAACTCTGCCTCCCTCAAATGTCCGACCAATCACACAATACTTCTCGGAGCTCCCCGAGAAGAAAGTTCTGTTCGGCTAAGGGGTCGGGAACGAGCCGCAAGCCGTCCTCAATCACGTCCGCGAGAACCAGTGGCGTTGCTAGGGTCTTATGGGGCTCCGAGCAAGAGGCATGGGGTGGGGGCCCAACAAGGGGGTTTTCTACTACGTGTCATTTCATTGCAAAGTAAATGCCCAGTCTTGTCACTGCTGTGCAGTACAATTTGTCAGCCCTTGGGGCCCCCTAGAGACGGGGGATGCAAGCAACTGCCTGGCGTGCCTGTCCACATGCCCCGCCTCTGGCGAGAACAAAATGATGTCATTTTGTTCTTGTGGCCCCGAGAACACGAAGAAAGTTCTGGCTTCTCGTGGAGTACGTAGCAGCCATTAGAGATAAGGTGAGAAGGTCGGCCATCCAGAAGGGACTCAGAGTAGACCAGATGGGGTGACTCAGGCTTCTGGTCAGGATGCCTGTCAGGGCTCCCTCCAGGAAACTCAGCTGAAAACCCAGAACAAACTGGGGGGGGGGGGGGCTATGTCTCTTAGCTGGTCTGGTAACATCTGATTCCTCCTGGGGGAGCTGGAAGAAGTGGCCAGCGAAAGGAAAGTCTTGGTTTCTTTGCTCAGGCTCCTGCCCTAAGACCTGACTCTGGATGAGTGGTGGAAAATGGATGGATGGATGGACGGATGGATGGATGGATGGATGGATGGATGGATGGATGGACGGATGGACGGATGGATGGATGGATGGATGGATGGATGGATGGATGGATGGATGGATGGATGGATGGACGGATGGACGGATGGATGGACGGATGGACGGATGGACGGATGGATGGATGGATGGATGGATGGACGGACGGACGGACGGACGGAAGGTGTTTATGTCCATTTGATTGTAAGGCAGCCGATGGTACAGCTGATGATATCCAGTCTAGCAGGCTCTTTAGTTTTACTGCACAACTTTCCACATTTCTCATGTCTTGGTCAGGGACACTAACTGTAGGCTATGTTCACGTTAACTTGATGCTAATTAGCTTTGACGCAGTTCAGCAGCAACCGGTGGCAGCAAATCAGAGTAGAGGTGTCCTTCGAACAAGTGGGTCCAAAGAAAAACGCATGTGACTTTGGTTCAAAGAACACACTGTCACACTCATTCCGTCATGGATGCCGAGAGGCTGATTACCTGTGTTCAGGCTCATCGTTTATAATGTTCTTTTTTTTGGCTACTGGGACCAAAGTTTAAAAAAAAAGAAAGAAAAAAAAACCTGCTGGATGTCAAACCTGAAGTCCCGCTGGAACCGTCTGTCCAGCCGCAGCTCCAGCACAGCCGAGGAAACCTCCTGCACCCGGCGACGGTGTCTTCTTCAGGTGTTCAGGCAGCAGCAACATCACAGTGATGTCATCCACATCCATGATGAGCTGACATGATTTTTTGGCTTAAAGGCGCGTATTTATAGTCGTGATAGACCATGTTAATGAGACAATGATAACAATTATGAAAGAGAATTAATTTCATTTACTGACCGCGTCACCCCTTTCCCAGTTCTTCCTAAAAGTTTTCTGGCTCCTGGGTGTTTTTCTTTAGGCCTATAGACCACAGACACACACGTGCACACACGTACGGGCGCACTCCTCAACTCGTCTCAGCTGCAGCGCGGCTACTTGTGGTGTCTGCTTGTCTTTAAGATCGTGTCATACAGGACTTCGTTCCCTCCCTGTGCAGCGTTTTATGCATTTCTGTGATAAACATATAAACTAGGGCTGGGTCATATATCGTTCACGGTAACACCGGAGTAACGTTAGACAATGATAAGAAAATGAAATATCATGATATAATATGGGTGGAACGTGCATGCGCACTGCCGTTGTTTTAATACTGTCAAACGCACATGCAGCCAGTCTGGCAGCGACTGAGGAGGAGGAAGGTAAAAACAATGCATTAACTTAAAGGGTAACTCAGTAACTTTTTTACCTCAATAAATGCTTTTCGGAATCCCCGTGGGGCTAAACAAAGTGTTTACGGAGTGATTCAATGTTTCCCCCCCTCCCGCCGGGGCCTCTGGCCTGCGAGCAGCTAAATACAACTTTGCCTGCGCCGACCCGAGCAGAACTTGCGACAACAGAAACCGCTGTACGCTACTCAGGTCCCCTATCTACCGAGCTGCTTCCAGCGCTGATTTGAACCAGACTACCAGCGCTAATTGGAAGAAAACATTTCTTTAGCTTCACACCACCTAAACACGGCTCCTGGCTCTCATAACCAACTCTTTGCTGGACCAGAGTGAATCACGTAGCTTGCGCTGCCTGGGCGCCGGGTGAAGCATCACTGCTTCAGGCTCAATAATCACTTGTCACGTCCGCAAAAAGTAAATAAAAGTTTGTATTCTTACCTGCTACTCGCCAACACCAGAGAAAAATATAATCCACGGCATATTTACCCGCAAATCGCGGGTAAAACGTCCCGTTTCAGAAAAGACAGGTCTTTGCTTTGAGCAGAGGGAGACGTGGTGCTGCTACCAACGCAGCAAAGTAGCATCAACAAGCTAGTAAACGCTTAGAAATATATCCAGGGATCAAAATAGAAGAAAGACAGGTAGAGAAGCCGTCTGTGTGCTGTGGGGGTGTAGGGGGGGTTGAACACGACAGTGAAAGGACGCCACTAGGGGGAGCCCCGAGCTGAAGTTACTGAGTTCTGCTTTAAAGCCTGTTCCATCTTCCATGAGAAGCGAGAACTTCCTCTTGTTCTCAAGACCGCGAGAACAAGAAAAAGGTTCATTTTCATCCACGCGAAGCTTCTTCCACAGCGGGGTGGTAATTACATTAATGCGGCCCAATGACTGTGAAAAACGTAATTTGTCGCAGGCGGGTGCGCACGTGGCGGTGTCCGTGTATCTAAATGCCACGTGCTGTATACATTTTTTATTTACTTACCCCTTCGATCAGCTGTTTATTAAAGCTACTCGTTTAACTTCACATCAGCGGAAATGTGGAAGTGACAGTTTTCCAAGTCCAGCTTGTCTGAGTTAACCCCGCCCTCCTCGAATGTCAGAGTGATCACTCAATACTACTCATAGCCACGTGAGATGAACGCTCTGCTCATAAATATGATCACGTCCTGCTCAGAGACTCATTATTTTGAACAAGGAAACAGTGAATAAATGCAGGACTAGGGTTCGGTTCTCCAGCTCTGCTATTCATGGTTCTGCTCAGGATAAGCAGCCCATTTCCACTGGAAATGCTTTTTGCTTAAACTAACTGACAGTAAGGAATTTGCAACATCTGCATAGCTGATTTCATAAAAAGTTACAACTTTAACGCACATCAGAAACAGCTGCTTGTTAAAGTGACAAGAAATTGTAAATTTTCATTTGCACAAATAAATTTGTGCAATTTTCAAGTATTTTGCCTCGTGTCAATCATATCGCCAGTTATATCATTATCACAAATTTTATCATTTATATAGTGATAGATATTTTGGGCCATATCGCTCTGCCCTAATATGAACTAAAAACATGAAATCCCTGTAATGACGCATTTAACATGTGTTAAAACGCAGCGGCTCTACATACTAATTGTGAGAAAACGACCAGGATGTAGACGCACATTCTGCTCGTTACAGTCGCACAGTTTGTGAATTTATGTTGTTTTTGTGCGGCGAGTTTTATACCTTTAGTGTTGGGCAACTTGGAAAATAATGTAAAGTTGTTCTACATTAAGTGAAGTCGGTCGGCTAAACTAGCAGGCGAACTGTTGCTGGATTGACTCTACCGGCCAAACGAGACGGGCTGGTGATCATGCGCAGAAATTCTTCTGTTTCTTTTATAAACAAAACAGAAACAGTGGTGCAGTGCTGACTCCGTCTTTTCTCTATTGCAAAGTTTGAAGCTGGACTCTGAGTTCATTGTCATCACTGCTTTTTTGTGTCAGACATATTTTCGAGTATTTCAAAGTTGTAAAAGTTTAATCCTCCTGTGGTGGAGAAATCATAACGCCACCGGTTGTTTTCTGCTTCATACTGCATGTCATTCCGCTTGTGACAATTAGATAGTGATTCTAATTTATGTTCATGCTCTGCAATTTTTTTCTCCTGTATTTAATGACCACACAAAACATTCTGCAGCTCTGCATGCTGTAACCGAGAGGGAGGTGAGCAACAGCAACACCGCTGTCAAGAAGTCTGCTTTGCAGCTCCTTTAAATGACTGGTGCGATTTAACGTTGGCGTCAGTCTTGGGCGTCTTTGCCGCTTTTGTCGCTTTGGTCTGAACATACAGGAAGAGAAAGCAGGAGTTTCTAAACCATTAGTTTTACAGATGAAGATTTTGTTAGTTATGATCATTTCATGAATTCAGAAAAAACAAAAACACATTTTATGTAAAACATCTGTAAGGAAACCCGAGAACACTGCAATTCAAATCAAGACACACAGAGATAGATTTCTCTCTTTTCTCTTTTAAGTATTTCTTTAAAAAAAATATCTTATGGTGTCAGAAACAAACATATTTATATGTAACATGATCTCAATAATTTCATTTGTGAATGCACACATCTGTAAAAAACTAACTCAGAGATAACATAACAAGAAAAACTGTTAAAACCAGAACCAGAAAACCTGCAGACCCCTCTTTTGTTCTCCAGTCCTGAACTTTCTCTTGCTTTTGGCTGCAGGGACTTTTTTTTTGCTGTGTGACGGATGTTAAAGATGAAAGATGCGAGTCTGATGGGCAGATGAGCGTGGAGAGAGTGACGTCGGTGATTACTGCGTGGTCACGCTCCTGCTGTGTTTCTGCATGAGGAAAGTTCCTCCTTCATCTGAAGACACTGCCTCCTGTTGTGTTTGGGTTTGGGTGGAGAAGCAGCTGACTGGTGGTGGTGGAGGAGATGGACTGGGAGACAAGGCTGCTTCTGTGTTAACTTTACTGTTTTCCAATAAAAGCCTCTTTTCCCAAGATTGTTTTTAGGCCCCAGTGGGATTATAAAAAGGCTATTGACTCCCACTAGTAAAAAGACTTTAAACTACTGTGTGAGGAGACGAGTGCAGGCTGCACAGCAAAATCAATAGTGTTAACTGGTGTCAAAATTTCCGGTGAAAATTATTTTGAGTTATGAAGTGTTGACCTCGGTGTTGTTCTGAGCACCTGCCGTGTTGGAACAGCTCTGGGGGCGGTGCTACGTGAGAGAGTTGAACGCACACACCCGTGTCGGGGTTAATCCAACATCCGGTCTCTGAAGGCGGTTTTTCTCTGCAACGCTCATGGCGACACGAAAAGTCGGCGCTTGGAATACGCAATAAACGGTAAGAACCTTACATATTGACTTTTACTGGCCCTTAATAGTTATATGACAACAATAAACTGGACTTAACACGCGGAGGACATACAATGTTAAACCTGGTTCATACACGGTGAAGCTAACTAGCTTACTGAGCTCCTAGCAAGGAGCGGTTTCTGTCGTCGGTTAAGGAGTTTCCCCCCCACTTAAGTTCAAATTCAATTATATATTTGACTATTTAGTTTTATGTTCTGACGTTTAGACGTCCGAAATGAGATTGCTTTAATCAACTGCAACGGGTTGTTTGTCTTAACAACCGTAACCGACGTTAACACTATTTTAAGCGGATTAACGTTTAAAAAAAAAAAAAAAAAAAAAAAAAGCTTAGTTAGGACGGAGGGGAAAGGGCGACAGTGAATCAGGTCATTTTTATTACGGTAGGTTTATTTTTTCCCATGACAAGGTAGTATAGTTATTTATTCTGGGATAGCTTTTGCCTGGGCAGTGCTTATCAATGGCGTATTGGAAGTCGGACGTTGGAAATGAGCAAAGGGGGCTTGAAAAGACAGGTCCGCTGCAGCTGCAAATAACGGGAAGGTAGAAATTCACTTACTGGGGCATTATATCAGTTTCCCGTCTTCAGCTGGCACAGCTCAAAGCGGTTGTGGGTTTACTATTATTAAGCTAAATGATACACCGATATGTAAATCAGCATTCTAACTTCTAAGTTTTGTAGAAACAACTCTTTCCCCGGATAGAAATATTTGCTAGTACCGGTGGAGGAAAAAAAAAGCTACTTTCGGAAGATTGTTGGTCACTTGTAATTTGTTTAGTCTTTTTGTTGTGAAAATGTAACGGCTAGTATTTATCACTTTGCAGTTCCTGTGAGGTGCATCATGTTGCTGAAGGTTAAATACCAGAGTGCTAAGAAGTACATCAGATTACAGTCAGGTTTCACCTATTGGGAATTCATCAGTGAAGGTAAGCCATCTTTTGTTCAAAACAGTAGCTTCCAAAAAAACACATGAACAAAATTACAGTTCAAACAAAGTGTATCAATGCCATGATTAATTATTTTAACTAAAGCTTTTGGTATTGTCACATTCACTTTAGTCACACAAAACTAGTGGCCCTTATTGTAAGACCTAATCTAGTAAAATAAAAAGTGAAGTAAAGACTTTTTTTTTTTAATGCATCACAGTCGTTTGGCTCTGAAATTAAGTGTTTTTACTTTGGGAACTGTGCTTTTAAATGGAGACCATTTTATTTGTCATTGCCTTAAGAGACAAACACTGAAATTGACCAGCTCAGCCAGATATGCTGAGCTTGTAAAAGTTTTTTTTTTTCTTTTTCTTGTGTGATGTAGGTAATGGCCAGTATAAAACGTCACAATACAGAGATTCATAGATGTGAATCTTGTTTTAAACTTAATCCAGTTACGCTTAACTGATTTGATGTTATCCTTCTCTTGTAGTCAAAAATAAGTTTGGGCTTCCTGATGGAGCTGAACTTCAGATTTTTGATGAATCTGACACAGCAGTGGAGGAAGATGTTCTTCTCGAGCTGATAGAAGCCAGTCCAAACATGTGCCTGACTGTGCGTGACAGCTTATTAGGAGGTCAGTTCTTTTATTATATGAAGGAAAAAAAACTGGTTTAATCCTTGTTTGCAGTTCCTTTTTGCCTGTTGTTACATAGCATCATAATTCACAATGTCAAGGAGTTTTCAGTTCATTTATTAGGGCTGTCAAAACAATCCTAATTAATCATGTTACTTTTGTCACTTCTATAACATATTTAGGATGGAATGTTGCTCACCAGGAATTCTGCATTTATCTTTAGTACACAAACTATTGAAACCCTGTTCTTAGATGTCTCCCTAAAGTCCTTTAGCTGTCAGCATTTTAGTCTAGAATGCTGCTGATTTAGTCCTCACAGGCTGACTTCACAACTGTCTTAATGTGAAGTGAAAATTCAGGTCTGAGTCCTGGACTGCTCCCAGATTTCTGGCTTGGTTTTAGCCTTTAAGTTGTAAAACAAAAGTTAATGTATTTATTGCATATAGCAGTACTAAAGGATAAAAAAAAACCTTTTTTTTTTTCTACAATGGGATTATAGTAATCAGGATCAATCTTTTGACAGCCCTATTTATGTTGGAGTAAGTCTATACTGTTTCAGAAATTATATTTACACCCTTTAAAGGATAAGTTTCTTTTTTTTTCAACCTGGACCTTATTTCTAGGAGTTTATACGTGCATTTACTCACCAGTAAAGTTTCTGCATCACTTTGAGCTCTTTAGAAGATATTTAGTTGAGTCGCCCTTCTGTGTTTTTTCCAGTAAAATGGCATAGACGGGACAGGCTCTATATAAGACAATATCTGCAGTAAAACTCCTCAATTTCATCAATACTTTAAGTAGAATGAATGAACGAACAAACTAGTACTATTGCCCTGTGAATTCAGAGTTTCGCAAATTGTGTTTTTGTCTGGGTAGTAGCTGCTTTTCTCAGCTGTACTAGGAAGCATGCATCAAGAACGTGCGGCCCCAAAAAGTGTGTAGAACACCCTGATAACTAACGGAAAGCTAAATCTGGACTCACAGGACAATAATAGTTGTTCGTTCATTCTACTTAAAGTATTGGTGAAAATCGAGAAGTTTTCCTGCAGATAATGCCTTATAGAGATGCTGCCCTCTCTGCCATTATTACTGGATGTACACTGAAGGGGGCAACTCAACGTAATGTTTTCAGAAGGACTCAAAGTCATGCAGAAACTTTACCGGTGAGTAAATGCACGTATATACTCCCAGAAATAAGTCCCAGATTGAAAAAAAGAAACTTATTCTTTAAAACCCTTGCATCAATGGTTCTAATAATTTTTAAAGTTTTCTCTCCTTTAGATCATTCAACACCATCTTCCCTCACTGATACCATCTCACTGTCATCAAGTGACACTGATTTTCACAAAGAGTTAGGCATTCCCACTGTCAGAAATGCATCAAGCTCAGAGGACATAAACAGATCTACAACAGAGGTTTCTGAGTCAGAGGTTGCAAAAGAGGTACTTGATTTAGATTACAGATTATTTAATAATCTGAAAAAAAAAAGTTTTAGTATACTGTTGTATGAATTATATTCTTGTTTAGTGAATTGTAAACTGATTTTTTTTTTCTCTTCCATATTTGAGTAGATGGTAGAAAATGCCTTGCGTTTAAAGTCTGGCGGTCAGGATGTTCTTGAAGAGTACCAGTCAAACCATTCATTGACACATCGTACCCGGAGGCAGCTTGTCAACATATTGGCTAGCCATATGACTGAGAACCATGGGTAAGTGTTTCCCTGAAGAAACTAAACTCACTGTCATCAGTGGTGCTTTGGATTTTGTATCTCCTGTTTTTTTTCTCCATCTAAAGAAGGATTCCTTCACGCAAGCATAAGGAGAAGTATGCCCTGGGAATCATAACACTCTTTCCTTCTCTGAAAGACCCTTTTTCTCCCAAAGGCTATGTGAGTTTTAAGTTTTATAAATACTAGACCACACAACACCTTCTACTGACTATAGTCAGGATGCAGAATAATCATTTGAACAGCGATCATAACAATTTAAATCCACCCAGTAGAAATGAATTTAGTTGAGATATTACTTGGGTTGTCGGTCGATTTAAGATTTTAATCTTGATTAATTGCCTGAATGTCTTAGCTCGTAGTAATCGCAAATTTGAACTGTATTTGAAATGTATTTCTAACTAAAATAGCACTCAGAGAGCGCAGACCTCCGTTAAGCAGCTCTTGCAATGATAAAGAATCCTTCACAAAATTCCTGGATCCAGAAGGTGATCCCGATCACCACCAAAATTTAATGGGTTCATCCTTGGGCTGAGGCACACGGCTGGTGAAAATTTCAGGTCAATCTCTTCTGTACTTTTCCCATAAAGTTTCTGACAAACAGACAAACTAACCAACACTACCGAAAACACTAACAAGATATTACAGTACATTTCTAAAAAGTAAACAATTCCGTCTACAGCCACAAGAGGCTGGGACACTAGGCTTGTGACAACTACATACTGGTCCAAGAATAAAGATCTGTAAATGATGTTTGTGCAGTGAGAGGGTGTCTTTTTCAGACATCTGGCTGCTCTGTATTTGCAGTTAACAAATCCAAAACTTGCTTGTTATCCCTCTTATTGAAAATGTTTATGATAACTTGCAAACATAAACTTTGGGGAATATTTACCAGTCACACATTTGTCATGGGGCCTATACTACAAAGCTGGATTTTTTCTTATGGAGGAAACTTTATTATTATTTCTTAGTCCGTTCTTGCCATTTACAATACTTACCCTGTCTTCCCTCTACTTCGAGATCTCTAGTACCACTCTGAACTTCAGTTGATTGTTCCCTGACTGCCACCTCTGCCCCATTGTGTGGTTCACAGCAACAAAGACCTGGATTCTGCTCTTACTTTCACAAGTTTAAATCTTTGCGTTTAAGTCTGCTTTGGGGTCATCCTCACCCAGTCATGATAATATAGGTCTATGTGAAAAATCCATTTCTGCAAGCGCAATGGTATTTTTGTTCTACTTCCTAAAACTACAGTGATCGGTAGGGGTACAGACCGTGCATGTGTTAATTGCGCTCTAAAAAACACTGCCATTAAAAGGAACTTGCGTTTTTGCATGAACTTTGAGAGCCCTAGGTATTACAAATGTTCTACATGTATGATCCATGAGTGGTGAACTTTCTGTCCTGATATATTCTTGTTTGTTTTGTGTGTTTTTAATTAATTAATCAATAGGAGCACTTTTACGATGGGGAAAAAGGCACTGGATATTTAGCATGGCGCCTCAAGACCATGTCCAGGAAAAGGTCTCAAAGGCCAGTGAAGGTAGCCACAGTGGCACAAGAACAAGGACCTAAGCGCAGAAGACCAGCTGCCACAGTGCCTCAGCAACTTCATGGAGATGCCTGCAAGGAGGCAATATCGTTTCTCCTTCACTGCAATGATGATGCAACTGTGTTTGAGAGGATGAAGATGACCTTTCAACATCGCCAGGACCTTGTTTATGACCCACAGAGAACCACGGATATCTTCAAAACCTTTCCACGATTTTTAGATGTCAGAGGACTCGTAAGTTGTTCCTGTCTTTTATTAAAACAGATTTGAATTTGGTTCGATTGAAGCATTTGATAGGGCACTTATTATTTCCTCAATGTATTTTTATATGATTAACAGCTGAATCAAGACTTTGTACTGATGTTTGGACCGGAAACAGCCGCCAAGATGCTTGAGAAGTGGGATACAGCATTTAAGCCCAAGGTCATTGAAGAAGCCAAACATCTGACTCAGACAACTGAAGTTTGCCAACTTCTGAAAGCTGCTGAAAAACTTGCAGTGAACGATGACACCAGTAAGATTTATGACAGGCTTTGTTTATACATTGAAAGCTGATGCTTTGTATTTCATGTAGATAATGGTTGATTTTGTCCTCCCCTCCAATAGACTGGGACAGTGACATGGCTTCTCTGCTGCTGCTACTCCATCTGCTGCCACCCACGGCTGGACGGAAGAGAATCAAAATAAGTCCCAGCGATGCTGTGGGAAAAATAGTTCACTTTCATAAGGTGCTTATGTCTCAGTTGTTAAAATCTTAAAAATTGGTTGTTGAACTTCCTTAAAACAGTTTTCTTTCTTCAAAATATAAATTGGGAAAACGTTCAGTTAATGTTAATAACAATTCAAGTGTGTGGCCACATGGCGCAATACAGTTTGTAGTGAATTGTCAAAAAAGTAAAACCTTTTCTGTGTTATACAGAATGATATATGAGCGGTAGAAAACTCGTTAGAGCCTCTGCTGTGCTGCTTGTGAGTAATTGTGTATTTGACAGTGCTTTTAAATGAATGGGGAGATTAAGGATCTTCCCATGTTTGGCTGAAGGATGTCCCTAATGTAGCGGTTTGGTAGCTGAGTAACCAAACTGAAGGGTCTTTTACATAGGCATGGAGAAGTAAAGACGTCCTTGTGGTTTCAAAGTCACTCTGAGGTATTTAAGATTTTTTTTTTTTTTTTTAGTCATGCTGCAGCATTGAAGAACACTTGGGAGAACGAGAGGGTAAACAACCATACATCCTCGCTGTTGGCCGAACCAAGATCAACATAGAAACTTTCTACATCGTCGTGGACAAACAGCTCATCCCCTGCCAAGCCACCAGCTCTTTGGGTGCTTTTGATGAACTGTTTAAATCCCACTACATTTTCAACCTGTCCTATGATGAGTCCCTGGGCCCACTCTACACTTTTGTGCAGACAACCATCTATAACATCGATGTGACAACAACAGATGAATCTCCAAGAGTTCGTGAGTTTCGGGCTAAACTTTTCAACTAGGTTTGAAAAATGTTGAGATGTTTCATTTGCCAGGCCGAGCATGTTGCCAGCAAGTCTTTGATCACCCATTTAAGACTTGTTCACAGTTTCTATCCAAGCACCAGGTTTAAGCTGGTTTGTGCACAAGATCGTTGTAGGCGGCAATTTTCAACATATTCAGGTTTCAAAAAACACCTTGTAACTGTTCATGAGAATATTTCTCAGAGTGGTGTCTCTACAAGTTCAGGGTCACTTCAGACTGATGATTTTGAAAATGATAGTGGGTCAAATGTCATGATAAGACCAGAGGCTGGATGTTCTGAGAATAGTGAATCAAGTCTTCACAAGAGCGATGTTAAACATATTTGTGCTTCACTTATTGCAAAACTCCAAGGAAGTGGGGTGGCAAATAGTGTTGTTTCAACTATTGTTAATGATTTGGAAGAACTTGCTACAGGACTACATTCCCAAGTTAAACATGATATATTAGCCGTTTTGCCTCAAGATAATCCTGCAAGATCTACATTAGAAGAAACCCTTAACAGCTTTGAAAACCCATTTAATAACTTTAATACAGAAACTAAAAGAATGAAATATTTCAAAGAAAAATGGGGGCTTGTAGAACCTGTAGAAGTAATGTTGGGTATGCGATTTGATTCAAGAAGAAATAAACAAACAGGCACTTACGATCAAGTTCCAGTGAAAGACACCTTCATTTACATTCCAATTTTGGAAACAATAAAGTTTATGTGCCGCAATTCTGATATCTGTAAACTGCTGGGGAAACCACATTCATCAAAAACCAACATATTAGAGGACTTTAGTGATGGAAGTTACTGTAAGGCGCATCCGTTGTTCTCCAAACAACCAACCTCTTTACAAATTCAGTTGTACTACGATGACTTTGAAACCGCCAACCCTTTGGGTTCAAAACGCAGTGTCCACAAAGTCGGTGCTCTCTATTTTGTCCTCAGAAATCTGCCACCGAAGTTTAACTCAGCTCTCATGAACATACATTTGGTCACACTTTTTCATACAGAAGATGTTAAAAAATATGGATTCGATCCTATTCTACAACCACTCATAAATGACATCAAGACCCTGGAGTGCCATGGCCTTGATTTACCGTTCTCCACTGAAAAAGTCTATGGCACTATATGCCAGATAACTGGGGACAACTTAGGGATGCACTCAATTCTGGGTTTTACAGAGTCTTTTAGTGGACACTACTTCTGTCGTTTGTGTTTGATTGAAAAAGATGATGCCCAGCATGTTTATCATGAGGATGACCCCAGGATCATTTTGCGTGGAAAAGATGTTTTTGAAATGCATTGCACTGAGTTGCATTCAGACCCACAAAAGTTATCTGTGTTTGGTTTAAAGCACAAGTCATCCTTGAATAGTCTGCAGTTCTTCCATGTTTGCCACAATTTTTCTTTGGATATAATGCACGACATTCTTGAAGGAGTGGCTCAGTATGAGATGAAGTTACTGATGGAATATCTCTCTGAAAATATTTTGTCAAAATCTGATCTACTGTCCAGAATTTATGCCTTTGACTATGGATACCTGGAACGCAAGAATCGTCCCACCAGGATAACTTTGGACAGTAGTGGCAATAATATAGGACTCAATGCAATCCAGACTCTTTGCCTTGTAAGAAACATTCCTTTGATTTTTGCTGATATTGTGCCTCAAGGAAACAAAAATTGGACCTTGCTGCTTCTGCTACTGCAGATAATCAACATAATATTTTCTCCATCTCTTTCATTTGGCATGACTGTACATCTGAAACATTTAATATGGGAACATCATGACTTGTTCAAACAGTTGTATCCAGATCGGAATCTTATTCCAAAACATCACTTTATGATACACTACCCAGCTTCTATCAGAAAAATTGGACCCCTCATACATATGTGGAGTATGAGATTCGAGGCAAAACATCGGGTATTCAAAAACACACTGAAAAACTTTAAAAACATTACTAAATCACTTGCAAAAAAACACCAAATGTCCCTGGGATATCATTGGGAGACTACTCCATTGAGCCATATTGAATATGGGCCCATGAAATTATTTATTGTGGACAGTGAAGATGGTGACATGTTTGCAAGAGTTTTGCATTCTGTACCAAATGAGATCTTCTCAACTAATTGGGTTAAAGTCAGTGGTACTGAGTACAGGCAAGGCCTAATGATTTGCAGTGAGATTAAAGATGAAATGCCTGTGTTTTGTAGAGTAAAAAAGATACTCTTAATAAACACGGTCATCTACTTCCTTGTGGACAGATTTGTGGTTGTCCATTTCAATGAGCATTTTCACGCCTATGAAGTGTTTGAAAGTGATGAAAAAGACATTATCAAAGCAGACAGTCTGTTCATTTACAAGCCCTTTGACTTGCAAAGTGCCTACAGTAAGGATGAGAGCCTATATATTGTGCCTTTATTTTCTATTTAAGGTGGCCGCAGTTACTTATTGTTCTGATGATAATGGTGCTTGGAACATTGTTCTTTGTGAATAAAGACTTGAAATGCTAATTTGTCTTAATGATTTCTTAAAATTGTCTGAGTTTCATCACATGATAAATTTTGCAGTCAGATTATATGAGATGTTAAAATATTCTGTTGTAGTTCTGTGCAGTCAGTGGTGGCAAAGTTGCTGCTGGTAGTAAAGGAGATGAGTGTAGTTTAAAAAACTTTAATGTGTAAGAATACGGCTCTTATTGTATCAAGTTGACACTGCTAATGAAAGTAATTAACTTAGTTTTGGTGTTAAGAATACACCCTTATGTGTCAATAAAATGACTGTGAAATTGACACAACTAGTGAAAGAGGAGAACATAATTTGGTGTAAAAAAAAAAAACATGCTTTCAATGGTGGAACCCCCCCCCCCCCCCAAAAAAAAAAACAAAATTGGATAATTTTTAACACTATTTGGTGTTAAAAATACACTTCAAAGTGTCAAAAAAACAACACTGTAAGTGTTAGAAAAGTAACACTATGAAAGAGTTAAAATATTAACACTATCAAAAGTGTAATTTTAACACTGAACCGGTGAGAATTATATAAACACTGGCATAGTGTTAATTTTAACACTATGCGAGTTAAATTAACTCATCATATTTTGCTGTGTGGTGGAGGAGGAGGAGGAGGGGTGGGGTGGGGGGTATTTATGGGGCAGTAAAGAAAAATAGAGAATGGGGGGTGGGATGCTTTCCTTACTGACATGTGTGTTTGCATGTGTAAACCTCTGAAGTGCATCTTCTGGTTTGTTTCCGTCTGTTACGAGCTCAGTATCTGACACTCCTCAGCTTTCTGCTAGTTTTAGATGTTGGGAAACTGTACCTGGATGTATTTTCTTCAGCTTAGACGGATGTTTTTATTCTCTCTGGGTAGCGAAGCTAAAAAAAAGTACATAAGTAAGAGTATACCTCAAAATAACATCACTGAAGTAGAGGTGAAAAGCAGACATCCAAAAAATACTCAAGTAACTGTAATCAGACAAAGATTTAAAGCAATTGTAAAATAAGTTTGTGTATTTATTGATTTTTTGGGGTGAACCTTCTGTTGAAGAGAGTGCAGCAGATTAAGCCATTACAATACACACTTAGTCTAACACACTTTTCAGCCTCTGGCTCAGTGGTTCCCAAACGTTTTCTGCAGTACCTCCTTTGTCATCTTGTTACCAAGAAATGTGCCACAAAATAGTACATTTTGGCAGAGAAATAGTTGGTATCTGTAGTTTACTGGCTGCTACTTCAGTTAAAGCTACATCAGTGGTGGAGGTTATTAATTCCTCTGCTACAGCGTGAGGCTTTTTAGACCAGTAAACGCTGCACGCTGCTTTATATGAGGCAAGTTGAGCATTTAACGAGACATATGCTGCTTTAGTGAAATAACTCGGCTGTTCACCACAGCTGAGGAGTTTATTTCTGAAGTAATCAACAGACTTTTCTTTGTGTTCAGGATAAGAAGTCTCCACGTGTCTTTATACTATCAAATGCCGATAGTTTGAGACATACGACACACTGTGGTCTCCACATTACTCAATAGTGTCCTGGACAAGCAACATACTGCGTTGTATCTCTCGCCATATTTTCTTGTGTTTTCTTTTTTTTTTCTTGTTAAAATGTCTGTTGATTCTTCTTTCACAACTTTTTTTGTTAGCAGTGAAGAAACTTTGGCCCTGATAATTCAAATAAAGAGCGCTAATTTCTTTGCCGCGCTGATAAATAGCGTGTGATGTCTCTTCAACTTTTGTGGGTGATCTACAAAGGGGTGGGGGTGGGGGCAACTTCACGCAGGTCAGCAATTCAATTCAATTCAACTTTATTTGTATAGCGTCAATTCACAACAATGTCACCTTAAGGTGCTTAACAGAGAAATTCAAGTCAGATTCATTGTAGCCTAGCTAAGGAAACCAACAGATTGGATCCAATCTTGACTTGACCCGGTCCAATCCCTCATCCTGAGCAATGTAGTGATCTCAAGCCCAAGGTCCCAGCAAAAGGATACACACATCTAACTAAATATACTTTGGGACACCTACTGATTGATAAAGGCCACGTTTGGATGTAAAACAGACATCCCAAGGAGGAATTTTGCTCAGAGAAGGACCTTCTCTGAGTAATCACTAATTTACGTCCTGAGTGCAACTCAGGAGAGGACCTGCATTTTGGTAAAACAAACAGTCCAATTGTTGAACTTTGAACCCATCCTCCCATCTTGGAGATACTCCTTCACAGTATTTACGACCTGCTATAAATTGGTTCCTTATAGCCAATTTTGTAATGTGTTCTTGACATCCAAGAACTGTTTTATATTATCAGGAAAGTAAGCTCATGTTAATCTCATGATGAAGACTTTTCTTTTGATATGCAACATGACATACTTTGGTGATTAGAAACTAAATGTTTCTTCTCCAAATTCACATCACGTGCATTCAGGATTTGCTGCATAAAGGTGAAGAAAGAGACACTTTACCCAACTGCTGAAATCCACTTTTATGTTAGAAATGGACTTCCTCATATCAAATCATGTCTAACACATGTATTTTCTTTACAGGAATCCTAAATCATCAAGATTAATCCTGTTTTATCTGTTTAGCTGATTTGTTTATTCAATGTCTTTCTTTATTCATATAATTCAGATCTTTGCTTTATTTTATTTCATTGTGTTCATTTTATTTCATCATGTCTGAATAATTGATCCATTTTACACATGCCTCACTTAGAATTCACAGATGTTTATAACCATTAAGCTGACTGATAGTCAAATGATCATTTTAGATGTGTCTGTCTATTGGAGGAAACCTGACTCTGTCAGCTTCCCATTGGCTGACAAGCTGCAAGCCACATTCCACTGCCAGGCAGAGCGCGAAGCTCTGAACTGGGAGAAACAGATTGAATCTGAACACGCAGAAGAACGAACAAGGCAGAACTGAAGAAACTTGGAACAATGGGGAAAGAATGAGACAACACCTGCTCTGAACTCAGCAGAGTTCAGAACCACGGATCACTCAGGGAGGAGTGATGCAGAGAAGACGACTTTACCCCAAATCATCTTTACTATCAACCATCCCGTGACATCAGTCCTGAAGCTGCACGTCTCTGGGGAGACAGATGAGAGAGAGAGAGAGAGAGACGACGAACCAGAACCACCACTGAGCTGACAGCCCGCAGAGAGCCGGACGAACTTCCAGGAGATCGGGAAGAGTTTTGGGATCCATCCACCCGACAATCTTCCAAAGGATTTGAGGAACAGTCCAGCAGAACCAGGGCGTGAGTGAAGCACCTCAGTCAGACGGAACCTCTGAGGAGAATCCTGATCATTTGCTATGAAATATGATCTGATGTCACCAGAAGTTGGTGATAGTGAATTAATCCAGACCTACGGTTTACCAGACCCAGATTAACTTTGTTTAGTTGGATTAAGAAATCCTTCCTTCTTTTTCTTTGAACATTTATTAATTAACTGAAGTTTAATTAATTTATGTTTCATTTTCACACCATCTCACATTTCTTTCACAAGATAACTTTTGGTTGATCATCATGCTCACATATTTCTTGTATATATATCTTGTACATACATTATCTCATGTAGTTTGTAGACTAGTTAATAAATACTCCGTATTATCTTAACTAGTCGTTGTTTGTGGTTTTTCTGATGTATCATGAAAGGTCACTTCAAGCGAGAACTCATGAAAGCGTCCTGAGACTGATCACTTCATTAAATCAATCTAAGAATTGATTTAAGACATTCTTGGTTTTTCCTTGCTTCCATTACATATCAAATAAGTAAGGTGGTGCTCCGAGGCTGTATTAGTATTGATATTAATAGAAATATTAATATTAATATTAATATCATACAAAGTGACGCTATATATATTGTGGTTGCCCAAGCTAAATCACAACAGCAAGCACAGAGTGCTGGCGACAGTGGGAAGGAAAATACCCTTTTAACAGTCGGTGAAGGTTCATTCGTCCAGGTGAAAGGGTTCCAAAAAAGATTTTATTTAAAACACTGGACTTTAAAAACAGACTTTACAACAAACACAAGAGGTTTCTGTGTTCATTCAAACACCTTCCTCAGTTGTTTGGTGAACAGGAAATAGCACCGGCATTTATACACCAAAGCATCACATGACTCAGGCCACATGACCCATGCTTTTCCAAACTGGACCAACATGCATCACGTGACCAGGTCACATGAAGCATGTTGGTCCAGTTGTTTTAGTATGCACAAACCTTTCGTAAATCAGGGCCTACATGCTTTATTCAGTGTATTTGTGTTGTAATCTGTGGGGCTTTGGTTTGGATTTTTGTTGTATTTACTGTTGCATAAGTTGCTGTCCTGGTTTTCTGTTTTATTTTGTAGTTTTTCTGTTTTGCTTATTTAGTTTGTTCTCTTCAGTGTATATTGACCCCTTGGTTTCTTTTGTTCATTCCCAAGTCGTCGTCATTTCCTCAGTGTCGTCCAGTCCACAATTATGTCTCATTTGAAGGTCTGCACACTTTTAAGTGCGCGGACTACGTAGGCTACTGTGTGTTAAGTAGTTACGCACTCCTTACTTCAGTAGGCTGCTGAAATGGGACAGCCTAGCCAAAGATAATTTCCCATAGTGCTCCAGTCGCATTGCCTAGCAACTGTTTCCCATCAAATCTGATTTCTGATTCCTGGGCTGAGTGTCTCGGCCAATACCGATCCAACACTACTGTTGAATGAAAGGACAGTACACTGTGCCATGTGAGTGAAGACATCAGGCTTGACACTAAACATTTTACCTTGTTAAAAAAGTAACAAATTAAGAGATATAAATGTATTTAATATTATTAATTACAAATGAAGTGTACATTTATTATGATAGTAGTAAAAGAAAAAGAAATAACCAGATGGGAATGCTGGCTCGGCCTCACTCATCCGATATCCGATCCAGTTAATGGGGTATATGCTCACCTCCACTACTTCCTGAACTTAATACAGCTTCTTTGTTTCCTGTCTTTCACTATTGGACAACCTGATTAATTCAGGTGTGCCTGACCTCAGTAACCATGACAACAATAGCCAGACACACCTGGATTAATCAGTTTGTCCAATAATGAAAGACAGGAAACAAAAGAGCAGCAACAAGGTCAGGAAGTATTGGAGTTGTGCATAAAGTCCATTAGTCAATATTGAAGCCGATATCCGATTCGGGTA